>JBAMJV010009876.1:0-91998 GCA_037951105.1 Echinarachnius parma | reverse complement strand
TAAACAACATCAACCCGTTTAAATAAATCCAGTTATTTCATATCCTGAAGTCGGAAAGTTGTATGCAACTCAATTAATTTCATTTTGACTTGCGAAAATATGCGCTATGGATATCCCATCACACTCAAACACAGTTAATGTTATCAATTAAGCATTTTTCCTCATTTAGGGTATCAATTTAATAAGGTAAAATACGCCATTCAGGGACACGGCTGGGTATAACACATGTGTATTATTTAATTTCATTTCATTTACTTTACTTAGCAACTTTCATCAGAAAAGTTAGAACAGAATATAAATATGGGTACTATCATATTTCTTCATTTTTGACAGTTTTGCTTTTTGAAAATATTTTATGCAGATATTTGGACGAATTATTGGGAGGATTTGAATATCGTTCCCCCTGTAATCAAGGAGGTATAAGAAATCATACTCTCTTATACATCCTTGCTCTAATCACTCGTATAGCAACGTCAAATTCACAGATTGCCGACAGACATAATTTGATACAGGGTTATCATGAGACAAATCGATTTCGTGTGTTTTAACATTATGTCAACAGTGGCGTCCGTTTTGACCGGAAAATGTCATACGTATAAACACACATACCTCTTCCAGTCTTCCCTCGTTCACTCCTGGTTTTCCATTCTGATATAATATATGTCTGTTCTGCCTGTAACATCTGTGTTGGTACAAATAATATGCAGGGCACTTGCTGCAAGGCACTTGCTACATGTTGATGTAATGTCGTGGCATTGCATACAAAATAGACACACCATCGTGTTGTCATTTTTTAAAGGCAAAGTGGCTTCTAAAACACAATATCAATGGAAATTAACGTGTTATAATCCATATGTTTTGTGCTCTTTGTCGATCTGTCTACAAAAGAATCTGATTTTAAAATTCGCATGTTTGTTTTAGAAAAATACAAAACGAACTACATCATAGGTAACGCCTAATGCAATGTCTAATTCAGGAAGGGGGGGGGGGGGGGGGGTGTCACTCCCAACATGACTGGCTACGCTCCCGCGTCCATTAAGAAAAAAAAATCAATCTAAATTGCATTTTATGTGCGCTCTGCAAGCTAAACAGTTTAATAATAATCATGACGTTGTCTTTAAAAGCGGAATAGCGCCATCAGTTGTCTACTACATTATAGTAATTACTCGATTAGGATTTAGATTCAATGGGATATCCATAACGCAGTTTTTCGCAAGTAAAAATTAACGTCATTGAGTTGCATACAACTCTCCGACTTCATTATGAAAGTGAATTATATAAGTATTACATATTATTCATGCTTTTAGAAGAGAGAAAGTATGGGCGTCATCCGTTCTTGTGTTGATATTATCACATAATTGCATTGTGTCATTGGTGTCATTTTCCTCGCCATATGACAAAGTAAATATTTTCACGGAATAAAACGAATTCATGATTTTGGTTTCAATATAAATTAGATTACGTAAGGTAACTTAAAGGGTTGTACAGTTTTGGTAAGGCTGAACTTAAGTAACCAAAACCTGCACAGTAACATTACAAACGAATATTTATAACCCCACCATGCTCGAAAAGTATACAAAAATACAAACGACTAAGTAAAAAGCCTGTTATCGTTCGAAAAGCGCCGCTCTCTAATAAGGCATTGGTTTCAACCAAGTTTTGTTGAAAAAATGATTAAAGGGATCTAGTAACTTTGTTGACATTTGCAAAAAGTGATGAATGGTTGATGCAATGTATAATGTTGTTATCTCATATGTCCACAGGGTATTGTGTGAAAATTTCAAGTCAAATGGACATTGCATGGCCAAGTAATGAGCGAAAATGCAAAGTGATATTCACTAACTCACTGCACTCACTTTGTACACGGTTTCAAAACCCCACCTGAGTTTTTCTTATCTGAATACTTCGATCGTACATATCTTTGTAACGAAAGGGAAATTTAAAAAACCGAAACCTGTCCCATGATTTTATTGTTAATACAAATACAACAAGGTATGAGGGAACCGCTAGAATAAAAAAATTATTTTGAGGATTTGGACAATGTTACTAGTCCCTTTGAATAGAGAGATCATCAACAACTATTTAAAAACCGCTTTTTAAAATTTTTGAAAAAGTGTAAGTATTTTTTTCAAAAAATCATTGTATTTTTTGGGGCCCAAATAAATACGATCGGATATATTTATTGATATTTCAGCCATTTCTGAACCGATTTTGACCAAATAAAGTTTATTATGCCATTAAAAGTGCATGTTCTGTCAAATTCGACACTCAGTTTTTCATTACCTCACGAACAAATTGTGTTGTGCAGCGCCCTGTCTACCAAAAGTCAACTACCCCTTTAAAGTTATCCCAACACAATATAAACGAACTATCATGCAAGTTTGAAGTTTGAAGTTAGAAGTTTTATGACACAAAACAATATCGTATATAATATGCATCATACAAT
Organism: Echinarachnius parma; assembly: GCA_037951105.1. NCBI lineage: Eukaryota > Metazoa > Echinodermata > Echinoidea > Clypeasteroida > Echinarachniidae > Echinarachnius > Echinarachnius parma. The sequence goes on along the minus strand of JBAMJV010009876.1, from coordinate 89,552 downwards.
ATATGCATGGACAAATATTGAAATAATAACTTTCACATATTACCACATTTGACGGGAAAAAAAAAAAATTTAGCTACAATTAATATTGATGTCCACCTCCCCTAACACTTCCGACGCTTATAATGTAGGTCAGTTTAGAATAAACCGTATTCTTCTTGCAATTCGATTTACTATAAACCAATTTGCTGCACATCACTTTATCATTGGCATTTCGAACACATGTAATGTGATTTCTACGATCAAACTTCTGTGGCAGGGTTATTACTGGTACAGAATACAGTAGAATATAATCGTCGGCCGGGGCGTAGCTTTTCCCTTTTCAGGGGAGAGAGTGGGGGCACTATTATATTTCTTAATTTTTGACCGTCTTGCTTTTATATTTTTAAACAAAATATTTTGTCAACTTATTGGGAGGCTTTATCGTTCTCACTTTAATCAATTGTAGCAACGTCAAGTTCATAGAAATTGCAAATTGCCGACAGACATTTGATACAGGGTTTTCATGAGATGGATAGATCCTGTGTTTCCAACGGCATGTCAACAATGGTGTTAGTTTGTTTAATTGCGAAATTGACCGGGAATTGAAAGGCATACATGCAGTGCACACATACCTATTCCCTCGTTCCCTCCCTTCCTTTCTACTCTGATAGGTCGGTTTGTAATGTCTGTAACTTTTGTGTGGATCAAAATAATACACTTGCTGGGCACTTGATTCATTTGTATTTAATGTCGTGAAATTACATTTAACATAGACACACCTTCATGTTGTCGTTTAAAAGCTTTTGTAAGGGATACCAATAATACTTCTAAAACGGTATATCAATGGAAATGAACGTTTATTACAATCCATTGTTTTGTGCACTTTGTTCAGTATAAAATTCACCTGTTTTTTTGTTGTTGAAAATACAAACGAACTACATCATAGCTAGCGCCTAGTGTTATGTCTTAGCCAATATGACTGGCTACTACACACCCGCGTCCTTCAAGAGAAAACAACACTTTAGAAAACAAATCACAACAGGGTACCCAAGGTACACAGGTATTTAATGTTTTCTTTAAAATGGGTGTACACCAAGCAGCATCTAAACCGAACACAAAAAGTAACATCACCCCTAAACTCACGCATCCCTTGTACAAGTAACAACATTCGCCTGTTGAAATCTATTCCTTGAAATTTACTCTCATAATTATCATAAAGTCGGAAAGTTGTATGCAACTCTATCACTTTCATTTTTACTTGCGAAAATCTGCGCTATGGATATACCATCACACACAAACACAGTTAATGTTAATTGATCAAGCATTTTGCGCCAATATAGGTTTTTCAAGGCATTGCGCCATTTAGGGGTGTATAGCACGGGTGGGTAACACTTGTGTATATGAGAGTGACCCGCAGATGTCTTAAGTGCTATATAAAATTATCCAAGCCAGTTTACTTCCCGCCTTATTTTTTTGATTTGATTTGTGTAGATTCAAAAAAACAAAAAAAACCTCCAAATTGCTACAATAAAATTTATTTTTCACCACCCTTAACACTTCCGACGACTACAATATAAATTGGTCATCTTATATAGTCCTAATTATCCTGGCCATGTTGATTTACTAACCAAGATATTACACACCGTTTTATTATTGGCATTTCGAATACATGATGTTGTGTGATTTATACGATCATACTTCTGTGGCAGGTTTGTATATAAACTAGAACACAATACAGTAGACTATCATCGTCAACAGGGGCGTAGCGTTTACGTTTTGTTTCGGGGGGGGGGGGGGGGAAGTGGTGGGGGAATTTTATATTTCTTTATTTTTGACCGTTTTGCTTTTTATATATTTAAAGATATTTGGTCAAATTATTGAGAGGCTTTATCGTTCTCCCTTTAATCATTTGTAGCAACGTTACAATCATATGCATAAGAATGGCGAATTGCCGACAGACATTTGATGCAAGGTTTTCATGAGACGGATATATTCCGTGTTTTATCGCTTTGTGAATTGCGAAAGTGACCGGGAATTGCTAGTCATACGTACACACGTACCTCTTTCATCATTCTTCTCTTGTTTTCCTCTCTGATAAATATCGGTTTGTAATGTCTGTTACGTTTAAATTCAAACATAGAGGAAACTGACTAGAAATATTTAAATGATTGAAAATGAGCAAAGAAAAATAGGCTTCGCCGGGAATCGAACCCGAGACCTCCGGATTGCTATAGACCGGTGCTCAAACCATGAAGCCACGAAGACTTTTGAATTGCGGGCGTTCCCATGAAACCCTTTTCAATGCTCGATTAGTCAGAAGCTATATAAACTGGGCCAATCCCAAGGATAATTAAATCAACTTTTATAGAGAAAGACGCAGGATCACGCGAAGTCATACAGCTTTAATTAATAAAAGAAAATTAATTTAATTAATAAAAAAAGCTGTATCACCTCGCGTGATCCTGCGCCTTTCTCTATAAAAGTTGATTTAATTATCCTTGGGATTGGCCCAGTTTATATAGCTTCTGACTAATCCTGCGCCTTTCTCTATAAAAGTTGATTTAATTATACTTGGGATTGGCCCAGTTTATATAGCTTCTGACTAATCGAGCATTGAATAGGGTTTCATGGGAACGCCCGCCATTCAAAAGTCTTCGTGGCTTGATGGTTTGAGCACCGGTCTAGCAATCCGGAGGTCTCGGGTTCGATTCCCGGCGTAGCCTATTTTTCTTTGCTCATTTTCAATCGTCTGTTACGTTTGTGTGGATAAAAATAACATGTATCTAGTAACTTGTTGGGCACTTGCTTCATGTTGATATAATGTCGTGGCATTGCATTTCAAATAGACACACCATCGTGTTGTAGTTTTAATGCTTTCATAAAGGATACCAATTACATACTTCTACAACACAAAGTATATAAATGGAAATGAACGTGTATTATAATCCATTTGTTTTGTGCACTTTGTTCTGTCTGAAATTCGCCTGTTTGTTGTCGTTGATAATTAAAAAAAAACGAACTACATCATAGGTATCTCCTAACATGCCTAATGCACTCCCAATATGACTGGCTATGCACCCTCGTTCATAAGACAAGCAGTTATTAAGGTTACCTTCAAAAGAAAATAAATCACAAAAGGGTACCTCAGGTGCACAGGTATTTGATGTCTTTCCTTTAGAAGGGTGTAAATCGAGCCCAATCTACAGCAGGTACGTAACGGTAATTCGATTCACGCATCAATTGTAACAACATACTGCCCGTTGAAATCAATCCCGTGAAATTCACTTTCATATCAAGAAGTCGAAAAATAGTATGCAACTCAATGACTTCCATTTTGACTTGCGCAAATCTGCGCCATAGATATCCCATCACACTCAAACACAGTTAATGTTAATTAATTAAGCATTTTGCGCCATTAAAATGTAGGTTCTCAAGGCATTGCGCCATTTAGGGTTGTCAACTTAAATATACGCCATTTAGGGACGGCGGGTGGATAACACTTGTGTATGAAAGTGACCCGCGGGTGTCTCAAGTTGCTTTATAAAACTATTCAAGCCCATTCGTTTCCCTTTTTTGTTTTTGATTTGTGTAGATTACACGTATCCATATCAACGAGTCTCACCTGCGACCCGAGCTATTACAGCGGTTGTGGTCCAGCCTCAGTGAGATGACAAGGCTGCAGGAGATAATACTGTTGAACGTGACCATCGATGATGAGAGCGTGGTCTACCTTGTCGATACTTGCAGGTCCCTCGGCAACATGTGGTATATCGGGTGAGTTTATTGGTTTGAGTAAATGATGTTGCTTTAGTTATTATGACAATTGCTCTTGTCATTGACCTCACAGCCAGGCCTCTCAACAAGATAATTACCACATTGATGTTTGAAGTGGATATATATTCGTAATGAGATAAAGGTGCTTTTCATACTAATCATAATGTTCAATTAAATTATTCAAGAGAAAATAAAAACATGCATACGGGTTTTGTTCTGGAAATAGTTGAAATATTGCTATAAATGTTAAATAATCATATTTACTTGTACCATTTCTCGATTCACAAATGTGTACAAATATAACAAGATAATGTTTTTTGGATCACAACTATAAAATAATTTTGTACACAACATTATCAAAATAGTGTAAGCATACCGGCTGCTCAAGTACATTTGGGTTCACAACAGATGTTCTAGGGGATATGTATGATTCTGCAGAGTGTACATGTATTGTATGTTCAGAACGGTCTAAGAATATCATTATGTTGGAAATTATATCCGTCATTGTGAACCAAATCACTCTTTGTCCAAATTAGCCGAATTAGTTCACATAATGTTATTTACTAAATGTTATGTTCCCCGCTCCTTTTTTTAAATCAATGTACACAAGTAAATTATTCTTGATTGTACTCTTATTATAATTTTTTTTATAGTTCTGTTTTTGATAATTTTGGGGTTCATTTTTATTTTTAGATCCGCATTCATGCAGTGGGATTAATTGAGTAGGAATGTTTTTACTATAATGTAATATACAACTGATGGCGCTATTCCGCTTTTGACATAGTCATAATTATGATCAGCTTGCAGAGCGCATATACAATAAAATGCAATCAGTTATATTTGTTCTGTCCACATTATATGGTCCGTGTATATTACAAAACACATGCTTTTTTTATTCTGGTTAAGTTCACCTGATGTATTAAAAAAGGTTAAGGTAATAAGTATGAGTATTGAATATAATGTAGGGATTATATTCTTCCGAGAAAAAGTCCGGGCGTCACCCGTTCTTGTGTTGATATCATTACATACATGCATTGTGTCGTGGTTTTTTGTTCTCGCCACATAACAAAGTTTATATTTTCAAGGAATACAACGAGTTGATGATTTTGGTTTCCCTATAGATTACTAAAGGTAACTGAAAGTAATCTCTACGCAATACAAAAAACCGAACAATCATGCAGACAAGAAGTTTGGAGTTTGAGGTTGTATAACACAAAACAATATTGTATATGCATCATGTTATATGACTCCGTGGAAGAACAGATCCATCGTGTGATAGATCTGAAATGGGCTATCCTCCGGATACAAATTTATATAACATGCAACATACAGATATAATTATTATTTTATTATAAAATATATGCTTGGACAATTATTTAAATATTGACTGTACATTATTAACAAAACAATGAAATACAAATGACCTTTTAAGAAAGTGGGGTCTTTCTTAAAACTGGTGATGTATAAAGTATATTCTGTGTTTCATTTATCTCTTTCTGTGTTGTGTCAACATCTATATCCATCCATTCCTTTATTGCTCAGGTTATGGGGATGTAATATCCCAGAGGATGTATCCTACATCGCACCTGCAGGGCTTCAGCATCCAGAAGGGAAGATAACTGTTAAAATCAGAGTAAGTACACGTTGTCTTCACTGTACACGTCGGAAGTACCTGTACTTGAACATGATTTCTGCATAACTTTATAACATATTTCTCAAATACAAATGCATGTTCTATATAATTATCATGGCTCGTTAGCAATGAAAAATCTAGAAATACATATTGACGTATGTTAAAATAACACAATATTTGTTTATATTGCAAGACCAAATTATTGCAAACAAACTATATTTTTAGAATAATTATTACAAATGAAAATAATGAGATATATTTGAGTCTATACTGATCGGCTCCAGTATAGTTTATATAAAAATGAGAAAAGGGTTTCCCTAGGCTCATGCCATTAGTATTGTTTATGCAAACCATTTGGTTTTCAGCAGAATCTAAAAGGACGCACTGTGGAGAACCCACATTCGTACACATTCGTAATATGAGAGTGCAGATAAAATATCTTTAAAAAACAACATAATGAGTCGCCGGTATCAATATAATACAAGAAAACTCTGATTGAATTAGTTGAACTATATATTGAATATGTGCATTTGTGATACACCCGATACGCGTCGACTGACTTGATGCACGTCTATTTATTCCCATTAAAAAAATGAGAGTAAAAGTGTTGTTTTAACTATATACTCAAAGACTGTTATTTTCTTGCTCACAGCTACGCAATAATTAGAACGGGAAATTCTTTATTCATTTAAAAGATACAAAATAAAATGCAAAAAACAAGTTCAAGATAAATATGTTGACGTATCATTCGCGTGCGAACATTGTTTCAACCATGTACATCTAGCAGTGTCTGTGTTATAACGTTAATAGCTAAATTCGCTGTTTGTTGATTGACGGGATTCAACAACCATTAATCCATGACTGGGTGATATGAACACTAGCTTGCATGGCACAGGTGTATTTAGTGATGTGACAATAATAAACTGGATTTTCATCATTGCGCACGTGTTTGTTTGTTGGGGGAGGGGGGGGGGGGAGGGAGGGGGGAGGGGGTTCGGAGCTTTTAGGGGAGCCAAGCGACCCCAAGCATCCCCATATGTATGGTAAAGGGCAAGTCCAAGGTATTTGTTCCCAAGGGGGTGAATTTTCATCTTCACCCAATCAAGTGAAACTTGATGTCATTTTAAAGCTAAGATATTAAATTTTAATAATTAGAAAACTAAAATTTAAAACGTGTCTACAGTAAGAAGTAACAATCAAATATATTTGCATGCTATTTAAATGAGCGTCACGCGTGGGACATCTGAATTAAAGACAAATCTAATCATATTTAAAATACTTGTAATGATTCTTTACTTATTATTGGCTTGACCTGAAGTCATTACATGAAGTAAGTTGGATTATGATTTTCAGCTTGTTATCTCATTTAATATGCAAATTAGACGCGTTCCAAACTCAGCATGTCCCACGCGTTACATTTTGACATGTTATTGTTTTGATTTCTCGTTAATTGAGAGGTTTATTTTTCTGAAACTCTACAAAGTTCTAATTTACCTTGGGGGACATCAATAACATAGCAACACAAGTTAATGACATTTACCATTTTAGCATAATTCTACAATTAGATTTTGTCACGCGTGGGACATTTTGTAACGCGTGGGACAATTTGTACAGTAAAGCAATGGGTTTTTGAAAATCTTGTTTTGGCCAATTGGCAAATATGCGATAATTTCGCAATGCATAAAGATATTAGCCCGCAACTTTACAAGTATTTTCTTTAAAGTCTTCCGCAACTTTTAAGACCAAATTTATGACGAACAAGTATACGCTCACAAAGTCACATGACTTTTTCGAACTGGAAGTCATTACCGAAATTGCATGATTTTGTGATTTATGTACAAATCCTATGGAAAATAGTGTTTTTTCATAAATTTAAAAAAACACAATTATTTCTCATTTTAATCACTGAAAATAAATAGTTTCAGGCCAATAACTGTTTGACAATGCTGAAAAATTGATTTCATAAAAAAAAAGATGTCAAAATGGAAGTTGAAAAACAAAGAAATACATAAGAATTTCCTAAAACAAAGAAATACATAAGGAAAAAATTAGGTTTTGCAACTTTTGTTTTTAAATATTGTTAAGAAATGTCATAAAGAACATTTATGCAAAAAATGAGCATTTTCCAAGCTCAAATAATTGAAATATCTATAATAAGATCACATTTGGTGATGGGCCTATGTAAAACGCATGGCAGCAAAATGTCCCACGCGTGACATGTCCCACGCGTGACAATGCAAATTTTTTTCAAATTGACCCTGTATGAAATTCCAAAGTTTTGAGATGATGAAATTTCATATATTGGTAGAGCACAAGATGCACATTAAGACCATACCAAGTATGTTTTGAAATTGTATATAAATTCAGAGGAATTCACATTCAAAGTCAAAGTTTAAAAATACCAACTTTCTCTGGTCCCACGCGTGATGCTAGCATAAAGTCGCATAAATTATTATTGCATGGAGGATTTCAATTTTTTTTTTGGTATGTGATAAAACTTGCTACAAAGTATCTAACATATGAAACAAATTGGAGTTTCAATATTTCTTATAAGAGTAAGCCCTCTTTTTCGCTCTGATGTCCCACGCGTTATGCCTACAAAATAGCTTAGACTTGCCCTAAAGCAGTACGCTATTTTTTAAGTTACCACAACATTATTTTTATGATGAAGAATGGTGCAGATTTCCATTTCATACACACATCTTGCTCTAATATTTAACAATGCGACATAATCATGATAATGGGAAGAGGCAATCAGTGTCTCTCATAATATCAGCTATCCCGAATGAACAGTAATTGTTTTGTTTACACCATGTGCTAAAGGGTTATTTCAATCAAATGTAATTAGCGCTTTCGAAAAACGGAGCAAACAAATGGTTATGGTTAGGTTGTCCAAAATGGGCGGAATGGCCAAAATTATGTGTGTTTTTTTTTCAAATTTGGCACCATATCTGTTTGAATGACGTTTGCGTGAATCTATCTGTTATATGTTTTGTACGAGAAATACAATACAAAAATAATAAACTTGTAGTTGATGTTGGATTACATTTGCTATGTCTCCCTTATGTATAGTATGACATATCTGCAAACGTATCTGACATTCTTCAAATGTGTTGTCACAGTAGCATTCCCTGTATATGGGAAACATATACCAGGCAAGCCAAAACAAAAATGTGTCACATTCAAAAGACAGAGGGCTTGAACCCTATTGCCCAATTTTGGTTTTGCGTCCATAGTTATAACTGTTGATTTTACAAATTTTACAAACTCTCACAGATTATTCCTACGAATCATTCTCTTATATTGTAGTCAATAATGTACCGGGTTTATATTGTTCTTTAATATGTTGTATATTAGGGTTAAACACATGTGCATATAATTTGGCAACACCTGTTCCTTTTGGAATTCAGCTCATGCAATGATGTTATTCAAGCAAACGATCTAATCGGTCCCACTGAAAGTTTGCCCATATACGCTCATATACATGTATACAACCATCTGAATGCCGCAATGTACTCTATACGCAGTACTTATAATAAGGGCCCCGTTGCACAAATAGATACAATCGATTGTAAGGTACAATTATTGTAAGTCAGATCATGTTACTAAATGCCCAAATGTGATTGGTTGAAATGCGCAAATATTCTGACTTACAATCGAGTGTAGCTCTCTCAGGCTCGGGGCACAGATCTATCGAGTTTTTCATCTCTATTATATCGCATGTAAAGTTGTCCAAAGATCTGGCTATGGCGGATGTTTGTAATTATTGATTTGGGCACTCAGATGGTTAAATTCGAGGTCTAACTCTCTTCCAGAAATTTCCTTTACACCGCTTTACAATACATTGCCCTGTTACCGATCAGTAGCATGTTTCCCGCAAAAATACCAGTTGAGATGTCTCAGATGAGTATACGCCGTAGGTGGGCGTTTTCCCCGCCTATTATAATTATATCCGGATGATTGACTAGATTAATCTTTCGCACTATCTTTGCATCATGATCACCATTACAACATCAATATCGCCATTTCCAATATGTATTTACATGTTTATTATGCTTTTTTTGTTAAAACAGGATTATACCCCCTTCGTGAAAAAGGAATACAGAGTTCCTCGTATATCCCGCTGAGTTTCCCTCCTTCCTACCATGCTCACCATGGATATTCAACGCACCTGGTCCTATATACAGATCACGTGGATCCGCTACAGCACCACCCTGCCTCCCATGCTGCCTGATAAGTGTGTTAGATCCTCATACCTGTAAACTTATTTCATTGTGCAATATTATTAAAGTAAAATACGTACACGTAACTGAATTTATATAATGATATGAATATATTGTTTTGCATTGAATTATATGCGTCTGTGTCGGTATCTAAATTAAAGTATTTGTTTTTAATAATAATAATAATAATAATAGGCTTATGTAATGGCCACCAACATATATGACTCCTGTGAATTTGGAATGATTGCTGTAATAGTCCCATTTGTTTCATTGTAAACCGTTTATTGAAGTATTCGTTATTCGTCCGCCAATATATTATCTACATGCATTACATGCATTATGTCTATAAACATACAAAAGTAGCAATTTCATATCGGAGCCATACATATTGTTATTCATGCTTGCTGGCAGTTACTGTAATCCGTATAGACTTGATACATAGTTACCATGATGACCTCAGGTGGAGGGGTCGTTTCGCAATCATACTGGTGAATGGGGATATTGTCCACCCCCACCTCCCCCCCCCCATTCCCCATCCACCCACCCATCCCTGTAATACCCCAGTCACACCGAAGACCGAATCCAGACCGACACGAGACCGAATAATTCGGGGACGTTGCGGGGACGTTCGGGGTGCTAGCGGTTTGGTGTCGAAGTGGTATCGGAATTGTCGGTCTCTTGTCGAGGTCCAGTTCGGACTCCGAATTTGTCGGAGTGGGTTCTTTCGAGCGTGCTTGAAAGAACCCACTCCGACAAAGTATCGGGGTGCTTGCGGGGACGTGTCGGAGTCGTGTCGGGGACGGTTCGGGGAATGCGGGGAGGATTCGGAGTGGATTCCATCTGGTGTCGGAGTGAAAATTCGGGCTGGGTTCGGTTTTGATGCCAATTGGATTCGGCCGAACTGAAACCGCAAGAAAAAAGAATGGAAATGTTGTACTAAAATGATGCCCGCAACTACACCGATACCAAACCGAATCAAGACCGAATAGCCCTCGAGCGATGCAATATTTACCCACTTATAAGCACATCTGGTATTTGGAATACCCTAGGGTTGATATCTTGGGCATATTTACCTATAATTTTTTCCTGGAAAAAAATATATCCTCTATTGCTTTGAGCCGTGCTATGAATATAATTATAGTCAAGAAATTTGTTTAAATACAAGAACTAAAAGCAATAAAATGTATCAACCCACAAACTTTCGGCAACAGCATTATTATGTCTATTTGTAAGTGGCATGTTAGAGAGTCGATAATTGTAGGGGTGACACACGCTCACACACACACACACACACACACACACACACACACACACACACACACACACACACACTTACGCCCATTCACACAAACACGTACTAAAGATGCACTATAAATACAAAGTTATATGTAATATCAAGACCACCATCCCATAATGTAAGTACTTAAGCTGAACTAATAGTTTGATTGGGGTCTCTTTCATCATACTTGAAAGATATTCATAATTGATTTCCATGATATATACCATTTTTATTTTATGAGTGGACCTCGTACACAATTATTACGTTATATGTATGTTCACGATTACTTTGAAGAATGAACGTCACTGATCATTCCGAGGTAATGACATGTCATGTGACCGAGTTATGTGCGAATTGCAACTTCCCTACTCATTACACCAACGTCATTCACAGTTGGAATTCTCCAATAGAGATTTTCGAAATTTAAATACGTTAAGCATACATCAAAACAACGTGCCCTAAAACCTGTTCTTAAATTGGTGATATGAATACAACGAGGTATGTGAAAAAACACTCGAAAGTTTGTGGACACTGCTAATAGATCCCTTTTAAGTAATTTATGAGTTTAGAAGTCAACTAAAAACATATACAATCATTAAAGATCAAACATTACTGCTGTTTAATGAAATTTGTATTTATATCATTAAAATATTCAATTCAAACATTATACAGAAACTGACCAGATAATGTGATTGAAAAGGAGCAAAGAAAATGGGATTTCAACGGGATTTGAACCCGAGACCTCGGGATTGCTAGTCCGGTACTCTTACCAACTGAGAAAACCCTAGTATGGCGCTCGTCCCTGAAACCCTTTAATTTTCATTGGTCGAGTGGTCAGAAGCTATTATAAACCTGACATAAGCCCGAAGGATAGAAATCAACTTGGTGATATATATGCGAGGGATCACCAAAGTTATACAGCTTTTTTAAATAATTGATTCAAACACATAAATAAACGGACCAGAAATATATATTGTGATTAGAATGGGATAATAATATTCAGTGAAATATTCCATAATTCACTTTCAAAAGAAGCAACATAATATAGCCAGCTCCCTCCAAGTACAAGTCATATGTTGTTTCATTTAACATGTTTAAGTTCAGGATTACTTCATCTTGTACTTTGACAAAGAATCATAAATCAGACAAAAATTCGCAAACAATCATTTTCGTAATGTTGAGTTGGGAAATAGAACATGAAACTGATATCAGAAATTATTATCGTTCAGATGTAGAGTAAACCCAAGTGTTGTATTTATACTAGTGGAATGAATTCGGACTGCGTTCCATGTGAGTTCGGAATTGTCGGTTTCATGTCGGGGTCCATGCAAATATTATCGGGGTCGTATCGGTCTTGATTCGGCCGAATGCAAACCGAATTCACGCGATGAATAGAAGACCGAATGATTTTGGTGTGACTGCTAGCCCCAGTTCGGTCTCTTGTCGGAGCCCGATAAAGCGAAATTTGTAATTTAGTTCGGTTTGGTGTCGGTCTGGGTTCGGTCTTGCGGTGTGACTAGGGTATAACTATGCAGAAGGTATTCATCATGGCCTTGTGTATATTTGTTTTATAAGTGTGTGTGTTGAATGTAACAGACAGCGTAAATGCATATTATGCACTGACCAGAACAGTATTACACAAGTCATGATGTTGTGAAATATTGAGATGTTTGTCCATATTATTATGTTATACATTACGGGGTGTAACTGTACTAGTTTATTAATCGCAGTTATACTAGTTATCATATGATTTATGTGTAAAGTCTTATGATGTTTTTTGTTTACACTGTCGTGACTGTAGAGTGTTAAAACAGACGACATGCCACTTGTATACTGAACATGATGTGGTATAAACAAATTCACAAAATAAACAGAAACAGCCACTTCCACGATGTACGCACTTGGCCGTGCCTATTATTAGTTCCTAAATTATACACAAACTGTGCATGTTGAATGATAAGTGTTCTAAGTCTACTTGACAACACTTTTACTTCTAACCGACCTCTATTCATTGTAGAATGGGGATTCGGCTTTTCACGTAAAATGCATTTTAAAATGAGCTTGGATCATGTCATTCATTTTGGCACTTTTAGTCTTAAGGTCGAAGGGATAATTCAGTTTTTGTTTAGAGGACGCTTCGAGAATGTTTGTTTGGTAAGGTACTGAAAATCTTAGTGCACAATTTGAAACAGTACACAATCTGAAATACAAGATAAACTTTTTTTTAAATATATCAACACCTGTTCAGAGACAGCTGAAATATCCATAAGTATATCCATGGATAGTACTAGTACTATCCATGGTATATCCAATTGGAATAGTTGTTGGCGACCGACCTTCCGTTTCAATATTTTTAGAACATATTTAAACATCCTACAAATTTTTTGAAATTATACCAAATGTGGTTCTAAAACGGTTTTTGATGATCTCTCTATAGAAGAATTGTTTTACTTGATATGACTTCATGGCGGGTGCCCTCTCGTGTTAACAGCACGATCATGTATCTTGTATCATTTTAAACTGCCCTGTAACTTAAGCGTTTATATTTTCTACTACCAATCAAGCATAATTTTATTGTTACTATTAGTTTAGGATGAAAGTTTTAGTTAATACAATTGTGTTTGTCCCAAACTGTACTATCCCTTTAACGTCATGATTAGAAGTGGGATAGTGCGTTAGTAAATTACTTTGATTGAAAAGTGATCATGTATGCAAAATAAATACGATATGTTGTGCTTGTGACCCCATGGAAGAACAGAACCATTTTGGTCCTGAAATGGGCATTCCTACCTTTTATTTATACTTTAAATATGTATTGATTGTCTCTTCATTTGCAATATAATAATTATAAATGTTTTTTTTTTTATTTGTAGGTTTATACGGCTTTAGGAAATACAAACAAACACAATAGGATATGATGTAAACGAATAACAAACAGCATCTTTTCCCGCCATTTACGTTCTGTCCGTGACTAGGATTATTTTTGCTACTCACTTCACGTGTAACTTTGTTTATATTGATATATTTTGTTTATTTTTGTATTTATGTGTGTTATGAATGCACATTATTATAATCTTGCGTACATTATGGTTTGTTATAACCAGATGATTCTGTATAGTATTATTTTATTTATAATAATACTCATTTCATATAATCATTTTAGTATTAACACTAATCGTATTCTCATAGTATAAAACTTTGTGCATAGTTTGTATAATGTACCATATCTATACGTTATTTGTTGTTTTTATTATTTTGAAGGTTAATACTGATTTCGGAAATAAATACAAATAAACAAACATAAAAGGAAACGATGTAAAGGAATAACAAACGGCATCTTCTTCCACCATTTACGTTCTGTCCGTGACTACGATTATGTTTGCAACTCACTTCACGTGTAACTTTGTTTGTATTGATATATACTCCGAAAAAAAAAAACTGGACACTTGTATAAGTTGAAATATTTCATATTAATGTACGATAAAGTGTACATGATCATATATCAAATTAAAGGGAATTTAGTCCTCTACATGGAGGGTATAACTTAAATGTGTAATCGTTCATGCATGAAATGCCATGGTCAATTAACACTAGCAAGGTCTGTTTTCAAAAATAGCAAAACAATGGAGGACCACACCATTCGACTGAAATGATAGTAAGCATTTCGCTTATAACAAGATGAGCGGGCAAGTAAATTATGACATTATTCAACTTTATTGTTACGAACAAACTCTGGAAATACAAATTTGTCAATAAAACAGGGTAAGGTTATGAGAGCATTATCATACTGGTCTGTATTACAGGCATGAAGCTTGTCTATTTCATGTGTCCCCTGCAATTTTAACCATAGTTACCTAGAGAAATGTCATGTTAAAGACTGCCCAAATGTTTGTGTAATATTTCGTATTTAGTCAGGAGACATGAATGAGAGATGCTGATACAACGGCAGTTGGGAGGATAAGTGATTGGTATTTTATTCAGTCAAATGCTTGATACAGAGTATAGACACGGGGTGGTCTATAATGACATAAACATACAACATATGGTATTACATAACAGTACCAGCATAGTTGATCAGCATGGTGGATTAGGCAAGGGATGTGTGGGAACAAGAGGTGGGTAGGTAATGAGATTGTTTGGTTACACGTGGTCAAATAAAGAGGAGGAAGTGAAATGGCTAGATGATAATCAGGGGATGGTGATTATAGGGTCTGGATTTATGGATGTTACATGACTCCCTTTTTTTTTTTCTTGTTTTTTTTTTTTTTTTTTTATGTACAAACATGAGGTGAAATGATTGAGAAGGGAGAAGAAGAGAAAGAGATGATTACAGTGTAAAAGCATGGTTCAGAGATATGAAAGCACATGGCATTACAGTAGAGAGGATCATGAGGTGTGATGAAATGGAGAGATAAGAAACACAGGGGTTGAACTTTGTGAACGAATGCAGAAAATGATAGGATGAATCGGAGGGTAATGAAAATGAGCAAAATATATTTACGCTTTATATGGTTATATACACAAGGTAATAATTGCACAAGATTAAGGTATATACACAAATTTCATGATCAACAAGTGTCAAATCAAATTAAAACTTTTGCTTTTTGTTCAATGCAAAGTAAATTATAACAAGAATAAATGCAAGTATTTTAAGAAGCAACATAAGTACTTTTGAGTTTTGAGAAGCAACATAAGTACTCGGAGTATAAATGTCTAAAATGAAATAGAACAGAATGACTTTCAAACAAATAATTAAAATTTGCGAGAACAGTTTGTGTGTGTCTCACTTCTTTTTCTTTTCATTTTTTTTTTGGACATTTATATGCAAAATCATTCAAAACGATTATAATAAGTAAAATGTAACTCAACCTAAAGAAAATTGTCATGGAAGTATAAAATAATTTAAGAAAGAAAACTAACGATTTTAAAATGCGATGAAAGTAAGAGTTGACTAAATTGTCCGAACAAAGTCTTATTTGATAATTTCAAGTTAATCAATCAGTTTGTAGCCATTGAGTTAAAAATTGATCTTGTTATTCTCGTGAGAGATCAGTGAATTAAATGTTCTGTTTAAAAATCAAATTTATTTACAATTGTTTGATCACATTTAGTCTAGAGAGTTCAAACTTTCAGTTATTAAGCTGTGTGGCCGCAGCTTGTTCAACGTTTCTCTAGCGTGGCAGCAGAAATCCGTGCGATGTAGAGATACGTTTGCCTCGCTTGCGACGTCGTCGATGTCGGGGCGATGTCGATAGATTCGTGTACGATGAAGGCTCTGAATCAGATGAGGATTCGTCTGTCATGTCGGTGGGCACACTTCTTCGTGGAGCGGGGTCTGTCGGATGATCGGTGTGTTCTCGCTCATCGGTCGTTGTTGGAGGGGATGTCGGTGTATCTCGTCGACGTGGTCGTGGGGAGGATGGCGCTTTGCCGGCTAGTTTTGAGCGGCAGCATCTCGCGAAATGGTTTCGCTTGTGGCAAAACCTGCATGATTGTCCCCAAGCCGGGCAGCATGTCTTGCGATTGCTCCCATGTCGTGCGGCACAGTTTGGACAGCGGTGGTGGTCATTGATGTCGGCATACTGCCGCTGCTGGGTATTCTGATGGCGGTCGATTTCTACTGGGCGTGGACTGCGCACAGACTGGTGCAGTCTTACAAGTCCGATTGCGACGGCAGTGTTGAAGCTCAGGAGCGATGCCGTGTATGTTGTCCCGGCTGCGACGTAAAATTCTGCGTCAATGCGTTTGTCGTCGTCGACAGCGGTGACGGCCGTGCGAAATTTGCCTAGGATGGGCAGAGGGTGCCTCGATCCGTACGCAAACAGGCGAATGTTCGTTCGATGAAGAGCAGGTGGAGTTGGGAGCTGGCGGTAGTCCTCTTCTCGCAGGACGTTAATGCACGATCCCGTGTCTACCGTCATGTCGAGGCTTCTTCCTCCAAGTCCAATGT
This sequence comes from Echinarachnius parma, assembly GCA_037951105.1. NCBI lineage: Eukaryota > Metazoa > Echinodermata > Echinoidea > Clypeasteroida > Echinarachniidae > Echinarachnius > Echinarachnius parma. The sequence goes on along the minus strand of JBAMJV010009876.1, from coordinate 72,714 downwards.
GGACGCTTGCCTGAGGTAGGCGGTGGTCGGCGTGGAGGGCATGTATGTGAAACACGCTAGTGTCGCTGTCCGATGATATATCGTCGTGGGACACGTAGTTGGCGTCGTGCGAGCCTCTGTGGTAGCGAGAGCTGGGACGGGGACGATGTTGCTGTTGTTGATGATCGTGATCGGGATGATCCCGACGCTGGTCTCGCTGTCGATGATCACGATGCGTGGAGCGAGAGTTCGATCGGTGATCATGCGGGGCGACAGCGGGTCTCCCGGCCATTCTGGAATGGCACATGTCTGCAAAATGATTCAGTTTCAGGCAGTGGCTGCATGTTCGACCACGTGCTGGACATGTCTCCTGTCGTGTGTGTCGACGTCCACAGTTTGAGCATGTCTCGCAAAAGCTGACGTTGTAGCTTCTGGCGAGAGATGTGTTATTGAGGCCTTCCTCAATCTGCTTTGCCTGCTTCTCTGTGGCTTCACAGGTTCTAGCGATAGTTAAAAGTTGTGATAAACTTAGTTTTGATTCTCGCAGTGCTCGACGCCGTAGACTTGGGTCAATACAACTGGAGATGATGTGGGATTTGATTTCCTTGTCGATGTCAGGAAAAGAACAATCCACTGCGAGGGTACGGAGGCGATCAGCGTATGTGTCCATCGTCTCGTTACTCAGCTGTTGAGCCTGCCTGAATTTGTATATGGCGAACTCGACGTTGATTTCGGGCATGAAATGTGCCGACAGTTCTGATGTGATGTTGGCATACGTCTCTGGTAGTGCTGGAGATTGTGCAGCTAGTTTTGGCCTGATTGTATCTTGAAAAATCTGCTGCGTCGAGGGCCCAATGAAGTGCAGTAACAGGGCTTTTCTCCTGTTGTCGTTGTCGACTTCGGCGGCGTCGAAGTAGAATTCGAGTCCCATTAGCCATCTCCGCCACCGGTCCGCAGTCACTGATGGGTCGGGATCCGGGAGAAATGGTAATATTGAGACTGATGTGGCCATGTTAGCTAGGTTGACTGTATCCACGCGTGTGTATAGTTCAAAAAATTCCTCGTCGCCAATGTAATATTTTGTATTTAGTCAGGAGACATGAATGAGAGATGCTGATACAACGGCAGTTGGGAGGATAAGTGATTGGTATTTTATTCAGTCAAATGCTTGATACAGAGTATAGACACGGGGTGGTCTATAATGACATAAACATACAACATATGGTATTACATAACAGTACCAGCATAGTTGATCAGCATGGTGGATTAGGCAAGGGATGTGTGGGAACAAGAGGTGGGTAGGTAATGAGATTGTTTGGTTACACGTGGTCAAATAAAGAGGAGGAAGTGAAATGGCTAGATGATAATCAGGGGATGGTGATTATAGGGTCTGGATTTATGGATGTTACAGTTTGACCAAGGGTGACTTCAGGTTTTGAAGATCTTTGGACTACGGCATAATTCTTGAGAAGAATTTATACCATTTTCATGCTGAAATAAGGGCACAAACTGTGGTTTTGACTAATAAAGCTTTGCCATGGAATTCCCCATTTTGTTACTTTTGGATGAAAATAACACCTATATAACGTTCACAATTTGTCTTCATTTATACTCTTTATTGAGATGAAGATAGAAAAGGTCACATTTGTAATGAAAAATTATGCCATATCATGAATATAACGTTTTAGATTATGCTTATCAACATTTATATGGTTGAGTGGATGTTCCATTTTTGCTATTTTTGAAAACAGACCTTGGTGTGGTTAATTGACCTTGACAAGTCATGCATGAATGATTTCATCTGGATTTCATGCGAATTTTGAAGAGGGTAATTTGATCTTTAATTTGATATACAATATCATATATTTTATCGTTAATGAATACGAAATATTTGGTCTCATACAAGTGTCCAGTTTCTTTTTTTGCGGAGTATACTTTGTTTATTTGTACACTGATGTGTGTTATGAATGTACATATAACCTTGGGTACATTATGGTTTGCTCTGCTTAATGAGCAGATGATTCTGTACAGTATTATTGTATTTGTAATAATAGTCATTTCATATAATCGTTTTAGTATTAACAATATTCTGTATTCTCATGGTATAATAATTTGTGCATAGTTTGTTTAATGTACCATATCCATACGTTATTTGTTGTTTTTATTATTTCGCCAATAATATTCGGATAAGTAACGTATTTGAAACTGTATGAGTTGTATTTGTAAACATTATAACGTGCACGGAAAGTTCGCAGCGTTTTAGAAAAACCTACATATGCCTCTTATACTTGTGTAAAAAGCAATGTTTGATGCATTTGGGTGCATAGTGATGATGACTAGCTCATTGAAACGCATTTCAAGGCGAATGTATTTATTCTCCATACAATTGTACACCACATGAACACTCGTAGATCTACACTACAACGGCATAACAACTGGTTTCAAGTCATGTATACGATATAATGTACGTCATTTCCTGTAAATACATTCATGAACAAAATACTTGCCCACTTGACTTTGTATAAATATGTACCTTTAAACTATTTGTACTTTTTATATTAATTCCCTTGATATTCGTGTATTTTAAACAGCTTTTGTATGAAAATGTTATACAGTATATGACGCGTATATTACTTATTAGTAAGCATTACTCAAATTAATCATTGAACTGTAACCTGCATTTTATATCTGACGAAAATAAGTAATTACACTAGTAATTTCAATATAAAAATATGAATGATTTCAATTGTACTTTATATGCAAGAAAATATGTATAAAGTAAGTGTTTATTTCATTCATTATGGTCGTAAAAATTTGTTTTTGTAAATGTTTAAATTAACATGGTGTAGATTTACTTAAGAATATTACAGCACTGGAAATTTGTTATCACACTTTAAAGGGACTTAGTAACATTGTCCAAATTCTCAAAATAAATTTTTCATTCTAGCGGTTCCCTCATACCTTGTTGTATTCGTATTAACAATAAAATCATGGGACAGGTTTCGGTTTTTCAACTTTCCCTTTCGTTACAAAGATGTACGATCGAAGTATTCAGATAAGAAAAACTCCGGGCGAGTTTTTCTTCTGTGTACAAAGTGAGTGCAGTGAGTTATTGAATATCACTCTGCATTTTCGCTCATTGCTTGGCCATGCAATAATGTCCATTTGACTTGAAATTTTCGCACAATACCCTGTGGACATATGAGATAACAATAATATACATTGCATCAACCATTCATCACTTTTTGCACATGTCAACAAAGTTACTAGATCCCTTTAAACTGTAATAATATGCAGTATTACTGTAGCTACGGTAACTGGGTACAATGAATAATGTTTCGTCGTCAATACCCCTACTGTAGTTCTTTCTGTTCTTTCTGAAATAAAGCAAATGAAGGGTTTGAGTTACTTTTAATTCACCAAAGAGAACTGAAACGATCAGATTAAAGTGGATATACAGTAAATAATTGATATAATTCAATGTGTAATCATTTGTCTTGTCATGGTGTGCATAATGTAAATACTATTTTTTCAGTTAACAATATCTAATTGCCAATCAAAGCTTCGAGTTGGTGCCAACATGAACTAAACGAAAAAAGTGTCCAGATCGTATTAATTACTAATGTAACTTTGGGAGAGGGTTCATTGTTAATTAGCGTCATAATTCGAACAGTTAAAAAGAAGACAAAGTATATAGTGATTGGTATGGGAAAGACATGTCGCAGAATCAGTGGCGTCGATTCTGGCAGCGGGGAAGTCGCCCCCCATGAAAATATTGTGGAGCAAACATTTCGTTTTACATCCCCAATAATTCTGAAAAGTAAGAGAACAACAAAGTGCCAATCAAAGCTTCAAGTTAGTGTCCAAATGATTTAAAGGGATAGTCCGGCTTTGGTTTCGATGAGACTTTGAGAAAATTGTGACTGGATGGAGAAAATTGTGACTGGATGGAGAAAAACCGTGCTCTTGTAGGTACAAATTAAATTTAGATTTCCAAGCCATGAGTAAGGCCTCAAGACAAGCATTCATTTGATACCTTCTTCGTAAACATCAAACATTATTAACCATAGCAGACATCTGAGCAGGGTATTTTTTTCAAATGTTATTGCAATTGAAGTTTAATAAGCCCACACAACTAAGAGCGAAAACAAATGTTATTGACCAATCAAAAAAGTAAATGGGATTTTGTGTGTAATTTGCCGTTCAATAATATAATATCCGATGGGAACTTTCGGGTACTTCACGATTCGTATTCAAAATGTTACAAAGTGAACTGGCCCGCGGGAAGAAACTCGCGATAGTGATTTGCCATTGGTTTGTACATGAAGCAAGCCGCAGCCGTACTTGTGACATTTTTATCAAGCAGAGTCTTTTGTTATGTTTAAATACTTTAATCTATTCAATCATTTGCTTATTTATTGCAGGGAATTATGTGGATGTTTCACTACATTTTCGTATTCGCTCGAGATGTCTAATTTATTAATAATTACAATACTGACTCGACTTTAGGACTACACTACAAATATTGCTCTCACTAGATTCATATTGCCCTCGTCTTCGACTCGGGCATTAATATGAATCTAGTTCACGCAATCTTTGTCGTGTCGCCCTCAAGGCCAGTCAATACTGTTTAAATATTTGGCAAGGTTCTGACTGTTTCAATTGTACAAACACAAGTCGTTTACATACATTCTTCTCCTGGTGATTCTGCTCAGGTGCAGGTCCTTAACACCACCACACCCCTCTTCTCGTGGCACTTCTTACATACAATATGGGAACTTAAAATGCTGATTTCCCCCAAACATGGATCAAGTGCAGGGTTAGGTTTCACCCAGTCACACATTTTTTTTGGTGAGGTCAACACAAACTCAATGTAGAAATTGAGAGAGCACATAATTTTAAAGACGGAATCTTCTTTGTATAATCAAAATCGGTTCAGAAACAGCTGAAATATCTATAAATTTATCCGAGTGAAATAAATGTTAGGCTATTCAATTATTGAAAAATTTCGTTTTTGTATCCTACCAATTTTTAAAATAAAATATACAAAGAAAGTGTATGGGTTGTTTATGATGATCTCTCTGTTGGATAATTAGTCTAACCTAGCTAAACATTCATACGTCTTTTAATAAATACATTATTGGAGCTTGATATGTCCGGAGGACGCCTTCTCTGCTTAAAAAAAACAAAAAACACTCCTGTAACTGAACTATTGGTATGTATTACTAACATACAATTATCACTACATTATAAGGGCTAGTTTTAAATGATAGCTTACATGTTTTATATAGTTGCTTCAATTCTGTTTGACCGAAAACTGCACTTTCCTTTTAAACATAACAGTTATCAAGTTTTAAGTTTGTATTCATTACAGCTGTAACTTTAAGAGCATTTTCATCGTTAGTTCCGTCATAATTGAACGACTTTTTAAAATACAAAAAAATGATTGGTAGGGTAATGACATGTCACGGAGTGGGAAACGCAGGCGAGGTATAAAATATTGTGTGCCTTTGATCAGATAATTTTTCTATACAAATATTTGTTTTTGAATAATTTGTATCGTCCTTATAGTAATAACTTACTGGTAAAGGGATAGTACAGTTTAGTCAAACCTGCACCTTAACATTGCAAACTGAAATATACAAGCTAATAGTTATAATTCCACAATGCTCTAAACGTATACAAAATTACAAAACAAATAGGTAAAAAGCCTGTTATCATTAAAAAGGAACCGTTAAAACTCAAAACTGCGCTCTTTAAAAACTCCTTAGTTTTAAACTTTGTTAATAACAAATTGTGCATGTGATGTTTTTTTTTTAATAATGATTAAATAGAAAGGTAACTAACGACTATATAAAAAATCCTCTTTTGAACTTTTTTGAAAAATTGAAAGCATTTCATATATTATTTGTTTAAACATTCTCGAATAAACATGGGGCCCCAGATTTATTCCGTACGGATATGTTATGGATATATTAACTTTTTCTGAACCTAATTTGTTCATATAAAGTTTATTCTGTCATTAAAATTGTATGCTCTATCAAATTGACACTCTCAAAAAAAAAAAAATTCGTGCAGCGCCCTTTCCAGTGTGAATCAAATAAAACGAAGCCGGACTTTAATAGCTTATCAATCCACACTTCTAAACATATATGTTTATATTTGTATCATATTAAAGCTTCTGGGATTGCCTTTAAAATGAGATATAATCCATTCTGAGCACTTCACGCTTCACCGAACGCGACCTAATTATCCAAAGTCATGCAAAACCTACCCGTGTCCAAGTTTGCAGTGCTCTTGTTTTGTGAACATGCTTGCATTCTGTTGTCTGATTTTCAAAGATAACTTCATCATACATGTCATATGCAGGGCCCCTGCATACAAACAGTGGGGTTGATGATGTAAGGAGGGTGGGGGATCACCTTCCACCGTGATAAACATGAAAACACTGGCAACCAGCTGGTATTTTATTTTAATTCACCAAAGGATATTCTGACAAAATAATGTTGTTTCGAAAAAACGGTAAACAGACGCATCCATTCATGATGGAAAAAAAAAACCCGGCAAACTTGGACACGGGTAGTTTTTGCATGACTTTGGATAATAAGTTTCTGTTCGGTGAAACGTGAAGCAATCAAAATCAATTGAAAGGCAATTTCCCAAGCTTTAACATGATACCAATGTAACTATATATATGTTTATAAGTGTTGCTTTATAAGCTACCAATGGCCGATTTCGTTTTTTTTTTTTTTTTTACTCGCACTGTATTCCAAAACTGAACTTTCCTTTAATTATACGAAGTCAAGCAAACAAAGATTTGATCTGAACCATAGTCATGGGTCGTTTTGTTTTTTCGTCCGGTATCTCGACTTGTGTTCCACGTATAGACCGTAACAAATTGTATAATCATCTGATTTGCAGATGTTTGGCTTTGGACCCACGTTTTTTTAAACGTGATCATACGATAACAGTGCTTTTCTCACATTTTCCAAAACTGCATGATACACATACAGGTAGGTCTTTGATATAACAAAACAACGTGACGGCAAATGAAGCACTTCAGTCCATGTCTATTGTCCTCATAGTTGGCGTTCTAAACCGTGTTCCCTGATTATTCCCCCTATAGCACCGCCAACGAAATTTCTGCGGAACAGCAGTGATCTGTAGAACAGCATTAATCTGCGGATAACACGTTTTCGTGAGTACAGATTAGTATACATCGAGCGATTTGTGGGTATCGCCGGCCCTCTACGGCCAGATCCAGTTGGGGGAGATAAAACGAATACAAATAGGCGAGAAGCTCGACTATTGTTCTCACGGTAGAATGAACAACGATATGAGAAAAAAATTGTTTTGACATTGACACGGTAGAGCAGCTTTATAGACCCATGCACGGAATCAAAATTCTGAAAAGATGCGACACGTTTGTATTTGTACATACAGACATACGCACCATGTACAATATAACGAACCATACAGTGAATTACACTACAAAATCTGGACCAAATTGATACCATCGTTTGTTCGAACTGATATAACTACTATACCAATGACTATTATGCTACCTCCGGGCTATTAAATAATCCACCGTGTCTTCTGTCTATAGTATTTCAATGTGATATTGATGGTTCCGTTGCACCAGACTCTATTCGAGGAATTGAGTTCATCTACACAGTACAGCTATTTGGTGGGTATTTTTAGCCAGTTAACCTTATAATACTTATATGTTATGTAGATAATTTGTAGACACGTATCTTATTTTAAAAGCATGCGTGCGTAATCAAGACCATATACCTTCAAACTTACTTCACAGAGTAAAAAAAGGTCAATTATTTTGTTCTCTGTTTTCAATCATGTTTGTAGGTAGTTTAGTTATAGTTAAATGGTTTTAGTTGATTTCAACGTGCATTAATGTTTGTGTTTTGTTAATGTTATGTCCAAAATAGGACAATCACTCTGCGTGCAATCCAACATCAAAATCCGTACTACGTAATTATGTGTACCATATACAAACTCAATAATCTAAGCAGAAGAAGAAGAAGACATTTTTTTCTTGGGAGGGGGGGGGGGGGGGAATTGGTCGTGTTGCATACTAAAACACAAGCTCACATAATGCATTAATTTTGTTTAAGAGTAGACTACACAGGTCGGTTCAAAACTGAGAAGATGTGTTCAAGTTATTTAGTTTGTATGTGAGTAAGCATCACTCAATGGCGATTACAATTTCCACCGGGATTTAAAGAGTAAATTGGCGTAAATGCATTGTCTGCTATCTCATAAATAATTGCTATAAACTGGATTTTAAATATCAGGTACATGTATAAGATAATACAGCAGGCATCTGTGTATACCCATTGACTTGAGTGCAACTTCTCAATTTTGTACAGAATGCTTTGCTCCGAATTTTGAAGTTATTTTGAATATCATATTAATTTAATGCATGAATTTGAGGGTGAAAATAATACGCACTATGACCACTCCACACAAATTGTTACATGTATAGCTCTCTTCTGCTTCAATGATCGCAAACAGAAGTGACAAGATGTATATTTTACAATGCTATCAATACAAAATGTAACTATTTATTTTGTTGTATATTGAATAGATAATTGAAATATCTGAAATTAAATGCATTTCATGTCATTTAATTTAATTAAATTTCATATCATTTCATTCCATTTAATCACATTTATATCAAATTGCGCATGTTTAAACTGGATTTCTATATTAACAAGATTTCATTCAAGCCAATGTCGCATATATCAGATAATTTGTTTTGTATTTATGTAGTTCCTTATCTTTTCCCTTTCTCATTTACAGGATCTCGTAATTGTCCAATGAAAAAATGGCTGAAGCGTTTCCAGAAAGGTGATTTTGAACATTGGGCCGTATGCATAAAAACAAGCAATTGCTTGTGCTAGCCTTTTGCTTGAATCGGTATGCATAAAAACAAGCAATTGCTTGCAAGCAAAAGCATTTGCTTACAAGCACAAGCAATTGCTTACTGCTCGTAAGCAATTGCTTACCAAACAAGCAATTGCTTAAAACCGTATGCATAAAACGAACCTTTTACTTGTCTTGATAAGCAATTGCTTGCGTTTTTTCAAGCACATCCAGACCAGCTTGAGCTCTTGCTTACTCAGGGCATTCGCGTTTAAGGATCAATTTTTCGTACCGTTTCAGGATGATTTCAAGCTCCATATTCCAGAGGTTATGTTGTGATCAAATTCCTGTTATTTTAGACTTTTTACGGCAATTTTTGTCCATCGATCTGCACAGAAACCCCCCTGATGCTCCGCGCTGTTTCCCCCCTATTTGCGTAATAAAAAATACTGCTGCCAGGTCGGGCACGAAGCGTTGTTGCCCTGCAGTGCGATGTTCGCACAACCGTAACGATCCTTTGTCCAACACGTAAGCAATTGCTTGGCAGTGCAAGCAAAAGGTTTGAGCACAAGCAAAGGCTTGTGCATACGAATTTAAGCAATTGCTTGAACTTGATCTTTTGCTTGACAAGCTCTTGCTTGTGCTTAAAGCATTTGCTTATAAGCAATTGCTTGTTTTTATGCATACGGCCCATTGTTATCGCATTTATCCGTTCTGTGTCCGCATGATCCTTTATGAACGCGTATTTGACCAGATAAAGCCGAAGGGTGTCACTGCACATTAAACATGAGTACGCACGACCGTTCAACATCGTTTAGCGAACAATTTTGTTTTGTGGAGATGGAATATTAAAGGGGTAGTTTAGTTTTGGTAGAGAGGGCGCTGCAGATCACAATTTTTTTGTGAGGTAATGAAAAACTGAGTGTCGAATTTGAGAGAACATGCAATTTTAATGGCAGAATAAACTTTATTTGGTCAAAATCGACCCAGAGACGGCTGAAATATCAATAAATATATCTGATCTTATAATTATTTGGGGCCCAAATAATTAGATGATTTTTAGAAAAAAATAAAAAAATGCTTGCACTTTTTCAAAAATTTTCAAAAGCGTTTTTTAAATAGTTGTTGATGATCTCGCTATTTAATCATTATATCAATAAAACATCACATGCATAATTTTGTATGAAAAATGGTTGAAACCAATGCCTTTTTAAAAAGCGCCCTCTTGTGTTTCAATGGCTCTTCTTGATTGATAACAGGCCTTTTACTTAGTCGTTTGTAATTTTGTATACCTTTCGAGCATGGTGGAGTTATAACTATTAGTTTATAATGTTACTGTGCAGGTTTTGGCTACTTAAGTTCAGCCTTACCACAACTAAACTACCCCTTTAATAAATTTTCGAGAACCTAAAGAAATTCGCAGGAATCGACGTAAGGGGTGTATGTTTCTGTGTTCATGACTATGTTCGCGGAGAAGATAGAAAACAAATTTCATACAAATGTTCGCGACATGCATCATAAAGTTAGCGGTATTTTTGTATGCCAATTTGTACCCGTTTTTTGCGCTAAAAGGAGGTATAAATTGATTATAATGTGTTAACGACTGACCCTTACGTACACAAAATATATACGACTGATTAGGACTGGTAAAATCTTCACAATGTGCTAACATGTAAACTAAGTTGTGCTCTGCAAGTTTTTTTTTCTTTACAATAATTATAATTAAAAACAAAGAAAATACGTTAATAATTGACAGCGCCCTACCATGATGTTGCAAACAGAAATGTCGAATACTTTCCGACAGGCTAAAGACGTTGCATCCAGTTGATTTTCATTATAAGGGATCTAGTAACTTTGTTTACAAGGTGTAAAAAGTGGCAAATGGTTGATACCATGTGTACTTTTTTGATCCGATATGTCCACTGAGTAATGTGTGAAAATGTCACTTTAAATGGATATTACATGACTAAGTAATGAGCAAAATTGCAAAGTCATATTCGCAAACCCATTGCACTGGCTTTGATAATTAAAAATTTCAACACTTCGATAGTAAGTATATTTTTAACGAAATGGGAATTCGAAGAATAAAAAACGACACCTGTTCCATGTCTATAGTGGTAATACAAATAGAAGAAGGTATGGAAAACCACCACCGTTCTAAGTAAGATTTGTGTATTTGGACAATGTTACTAGATCACTTTAGGGCCATTCTTTGAAAAGTGAAACTTTTTCGGAAAAATTGAAGTTTTATTTTTCTGTAGTTTTGTTCCATTTTTGGAATGATCCATGTGTAAAGTTTCATGAAATACATGATTTTAAGTTTAAAATGAAACTTTTTTACTCATTTGCATAAATTTACATATTTCAATATTTTTCTAATAATCATAATTCAGAAAATAATCAAGATATCAAAAGGATAATTAGCAAGCTCATTCTTCTCACTTTCCTGTACAGGTTGATACCAACTTTGTAAAAATTCAACCTTTCATTCTTTTCTAAACCCGATATTATAAAATTCCCATTTTCCCATTCATATTGTACATGTCACACACGTGACCACCCCAAAATGTCACACACGTGACCAGACGTTGCCATATAATTAAGTACTATAAAAAACAACGGTTTGATATAATTCTCATTCATTGCTATTGTTGTACTTACAAATGTATAGTACTTCTCTGGTAATAAGATGAACATTATAGCTATTCATATTTTAAAGAATTTTCCAAATGAAATTTAGTTATGAAAAAAGCGCTCCGTGCGAAGTCACACACGTGACCCATGCCATTTGACCTCTGACATTGAGTTACGTAATCCTTATAAAATCTTTTGTGTTAAGTTTGAAAGACTACAACATATTCAAGTCACATATGAAGTAAAAATCATTATAGTCTCATACTTACTGAAATATAAGCATCCCATTTCAAAATTTGTCATGTTTTGGGTCACACACGTGACCAAGAATGGCCCTTTAACAGATAGTATAAAGTTTGGGGCGCTTGAAGAAATACTGATGGAAAATAAACACTATTAATTTGTTCACTCTCAGGGTTTCAGAAGAAGAGATCTTAGATCTTGCCCGAGACATACCGCACGACCAGTACCTACCCATCGGCAAAAGGCTGGGATTCCGTCTGCAGGAACTTGAGAACTGGAAGCAGCATGATTACAACCATGACTTCAAGGGAGCCTGCGAACATCTGCTTATGGCGTGGAGAAACAGAGAGAAGTTCGCCACCAAGGAAAGGCTCCTCACCCTTATCTCAGGCTCAACTCCAGAGAAACCATTGACGACCCCAGAAGGTATTCTACCATTGTTATACAGTTACTGATGTCCTAACAATTATAAAATCATTCAGTGTGTAGGTGCATGTGAGTTGCGAATAAAAACAACAACATTTGATGCTCTACTCGCTATGTGGACATTGCGATTAAATTTAATTTTGAATTGAAGGTACAAACACGTCAAGTGATCATTTAGGAGGTAAAAACTTGTGTTATACCTATACAGTCTATGTTGTCTAATTATGGACTGCTACCCTGAACAATATTAGGATTATAACATGTTTATGATTGTATTTGTAATGTTTCTCTGACAACAATGTCTTTTTATTTTCTCGAGCTACATAATTTTCATTTTCGCTCGTATTTAACCCAAAACTAAATCCGTTTGTCAGGAAAAGCAAGATAAGTAACCTAATGTATGACCTTTCCTTACCATTGTTAAACATAAAGCGCTTACTCAGTTTCCAAATAATGCCCTATTATAAGAATTCTCCCTGTAAATACAAATTAGCGCCTTATGTTGAACCTAATGACTTAAACAGCCGTCACACCGCTCTACGCTCTCGCGCCGCTCTCTCTGCGCTCCTAATCCCCATTCATAAAATTGGAAGCGTGTGGAGGACGTGGGGAGAGCGTGTGGAGGCCGTGGGGGATAGCGGCGTCCATTGTTCGCTATTGTTTAGATCGTACACTTTTCTTGGCCGCTCTCGCGGCGCTCGTGCTGCGTCCAAGTTAAATTAGCAAATTGGCAACGCAGTGGGCAATGAATGGGAAGATTATCTCACATGCGTCAATAGATATCCTTCCATGTATGCACAGACAATAGCTCGCTGAATAAAAGATTTGGTCGCCGAAGACCCACGCTCGCTTTCGACATGTCGAAAACGAACGTGGGTCTTCGGCGACCTACTCTTTTGTTCAGGGGCTATTGTATGTCCATGCATGGGAGGATCTTTTCACACAAGTGTCATAATCTTCCCATTCATTCCCAAGTTGAACAAAAGACATTCTTGCAGATCTATTCCAGCACTTCTGCTAGTGGACGCTATAGGCTATAGATTGCGAAGTTTGACACGTTTCAACTATAGGTAAAATGATGTCACAAGTTAAAATGGCATGTCCGGGAAAAAGTACTAAAAAAGTACTAATTAGTTCCCTTATTTTATTTTTCAAAATGTATTTAAGAACAACCCCACGCCCGCCCCCGTAGCTATACGCACATTGTAACTACACCGTTATGTAGAGGTCAAACAACTTTTTCCTTTGTTTCTTTGTAGCCTTCATGTCCAAGCACATTTCTGCTAATCTGACGGTTCAGCAGTGCCAACAGAGGCTGATCAAACACTACACAAGAACAGCTCGAATACAGCTACAGCCAGGTCACGCAAGAAAGACAACTGACTTTAAAGATTTGCATACTAAAATAAGACTGCACAAGAAAAAATGGACAGACAGAGGACAGCGTATTTCGAAAGAGGTGTTGGAGAGATCCATTGACGAAATCTTCGAAACAGAAGTTGATGGAGAATTTCCTCCTCGCATCGCTCTTTTAGGCGCACCCGGGTGTGGTAAGACCACCTCTTTGGCAAAACTTGCACATGACTGGGCTGTTGACGAAGATTCATCGCTGAGACGTCGGTTTACTCTCTTGTTCTGGCTGAAATTCCGGGAGATGAAGAGGGATTGTTCACTTGGAGAGGCAATCATTACCAAGTTGTTGCAACAGTTCAAGGGCGTCACCAAAGAAGAAATTGAAAGCTTCATCACCAACAATGAAGAGCGATGTTGTGTCTTACTGGATGGTTACGATGAGTTTGGTCGTACCATTGAATCTCCCGACTCTCCAACGTCTGTTGTAGACATGCTCCGTTTTCTCCAATTTCCTGAGTGCCGCGTTGTTGTATCAAGTCGTCCTAATCTGGCGAGCCACTTCGAAACAGGTGATCTCTCAAAAGTGTACGCCGTCATGGAGCTGGAGGAGTTCGGGAAGGAGGACAGAAAACAATACATTAGCAAATATTTTGCCGATGATGTCCCGAAAGGAGATCGTTTGTTAGAATATCTTACAGCTCAACACAACCTTATTTCGTTGATAAGGATTCCGTTCTTCTGTATGGTACTGTGCACTCTTTGGCGAGGTGACCGCTTGGTTAATGTTGAAACGGCTAGCAATATGATGGTATGCTTCCTAGAGTATCTCGCAGCGCATGCCAAAGCAAAGAAAACCTCCCTGAGGAGTGCCACCGACTACTCAACGAAACATCTTAGAACCGCAATGGCAGCCATCGGGAAAGTAGCGTATAAAACGTTGTTAGAAGACAGTAATCAGTTGATTATTAACAAGGAAGAATTCGATGGATGCCAACAAGAGTTCCACTTTTGTATCCATTTGGGTCTGCTGCATTCATTTGATAAAGATTCAGACAAACCCTTAGCACCTAACGTAACTTGCTGTGAGTTTTACCACAAGTTGGCGCAGGAGCATTGTGCCGGGGTCTATCTTGCAACTCTCACACAGCATGAGTTAGAAGAAAAGCTTAGTCTAATCAACAGCAGCCAAAGGGTCTTTGAATTTGAACACGTACTACGGTTCGCAGCAGAGTCAGCACCACTTTCATATGAACCTTTCATCAGTCGAATTACAAGAACTAAAACAACCATGTTTACGAGTAAATTGCACACCCTTGTGTTGGACATCGTTGGCATTTCTGCTGCACGTGGTTTATATGAACAGTGCCACTCTAACCCGAGTTACCCCGCCGTTGTAAGACACCAACTTCTGCAACCGTACTTTAGTGACAGGGTCTCTATCAGACGAGCCAGTAAGAGTACGATCGTCGGTATCGAAAAACTGCAGAGCGACGTTAAAAAAAGGGTGAGGTGGTAAGACTTGTATACATTACGGGTTAACAGTGGCGCCGAATATTAATTGCAGACAAATTTGTATTTATGTATGTGTTTAATTATTTGTTTATTGTTTTAAGTTTTTGTATTAATTTATTTATTCATTTTATTTATTTTTGTCAGGCCCAAAACAAAAGCAAACTCCAAATTGCCACCATTACCTTTTCACCTCCCTTAACACGTCCGACCCCTATGTTGGTCATTTTATATAGGCATAACTATTCTGGCCATGTTGATTTACTAAACAAGATGTTGCATACCTTTTTATTATTGACATTTCGAATACATACGGTGTGATTTCTACGATCATACATATGTGGCAGGTTTGTATAAGTTAGTATACAATAATTATAGTAGACTATCATCGTCGGCAGGGGCATAGCGTTTACTTTTTTTTGGGGGGGGGGGGGGGGGGTTAGCCGGGGGGTGGGGGTATTTATATAATTTCTTTAGTTTTTACCGTTTCCTGTTATATTATTAACCAAGATATTTGGCCAAATTGTTGGGAGGCTATATCGTTCTCCATATAATCACTTGTAGCAACGTCAAGTTCATAATTTGACTAAATTTGTCTAAATTGACCCGGGATTGATAGTCGTATACCTATTATATACACACAAACATCTTCCCTCGTTTTCTACTCTGATAGATATCGGTTTGTACTGTCTGTAACTTTTTGGTAGATACAAATAACATGTAGGCACTTGCGAGGCATGTTGATTTAATGTAGTGACATTACATTTAAAATAGACACACCATCGTGTTGTCGTTTAAAAGCTCTTATATGGGTAACCAATGATACTTCTAAAACAAAAAGTATACCAATGGAAATGAAAGTTTATTATAATCCATTTGTTTTGTGCTCTTTGTTCTGTCTAAAATTCGCCTGTTTTGTGTTGTTGAAAGACATTAACGCTTGCTTGATTGCCCGGGGCAAGTAAAACATTCTTGTCGGGCAAGTAAAATGTCTGAAATGGTCTATGTTAGTTGCCCGATCGGGCAACTATAAAACTACACAATTACGGAAATAATTCCGACTCCTTTATCTTCCGTCGGAGTTATAAATTAGCGCAAATTACGGCACTCATTTCGACTGTTTATCGTCCGCGATTAAGCTTTAAAACTTATAAAAAGCGGCATTTTCTCGAAGCGCATTATCGTAACTTTGTTCGATAATTTCAAGAAGATGATAACGATATTCCAGATTAGTTTGACATCGTTTTATCGGCAATCATTTTGATATTGCCTGCTCTTATTTTGCGATGATGAAAACGATGTTTCAGATTTATTTTGCGTCATATTCTCGAAGCGCATTATCGTAACTTTGTTCGCTAATTTCAAGCAGATGATAACGATATTCCAGATTAGTTTGACATTGTTTTATCGGCAATCATTTTGATGTTGCCTGCTCTTATTTTGCGATGCTGAAAACGATGTTTCAGATTTATTTTGCGTCATATTCTCGAAGCGCATTATCGTTACTTTGTTCGCTAATTTCAAGAAGATGATAACGATATTCCAGATTAGTTTGACATCGTTTTATCGGCAATCATTTTGATATTGCCTGCACTTATTTTGCGATGATGAAAACGATGTTTCAGATTTATTTTGCATCATATTCTCGAAGCGCATTATCGTAACTTTGTTCGCTAATTTCAAGAAGATGATAACGATATTCCAGATTAGTTTGACATCGTTTTATCGGCAATCATTTTGTTATTGCCTGCTCTTATTTTGCGATGATAAAAACGATGATTCAGATTTATTTTGCGTCATTTTCTCGGAGCGCAAATTGTTACTTTGTCCGCTAATGTTGAGAAGATATTTACGACTTTCCAGATTAGTTTGGTATAGTTTTATTGTCAATAATTTTGATATTGCGTGCTCGTATTTTGTGATTATAATAACGATGTTTCAGATAAGTTTGAATATGCGTGCTCTTAATTTGCGATGATAGAAATTATATTTGTATATAAGTCAATCAAAAATAATAAATATCGTAATTATGCTAATTCAATAGGTCCGACAGACGAGAAATTACTCGAAATTGGCATCGCAAATTCAACGTTTCATTCACAAAATAAAGCAAAAACGTTACGAATATAATTATGTCAATGAAATAATCGGCATAATAAAGAGTAATTTTTCAAGTCCGACAGACGATACATGAGTCGACATAAATGCCGTGATTTTACCGTTTACGTTATAAAAATGAAGCGAAAACTTTACGAATATTGGTCAATAAAAATATTATCATGGTAAGTATGCTTATTTAATAAGTCCGACAGACGATAAATGGATCGAAATAAATGCCAAAATGATACCGATTGCGTTCTCAAAATAAAACGAAAACGTTACGAATATTAGTCAATAAAATCATTATTGTAAGTATGCTTATTTAGTAAGTCCGACAGACGATAAATGGATCGAAATAAATGCCAAAATGATACCGATTGCGTTCTCAAAATAAAGCGAAAACGTTACGAATATTAGTCAATAAAATCATCATCGTAAGTATGCTTATTTAATAAGTCCGACAGACGATAAATGAGATAAAATAAATGCCAGAATGTTACTGATTGCTGTCATTTTACCGATGGGATCCTCAAAATGTAGCAAAAACGTATTTCTTCGGACCTCAGTATCTTATAACATATATCATATATATCATATATTTGTAAGAACATGATATTTAATAGTAAATATATTACTCATTGCGGATATAGTATCGAAAATAATATCGCTAGTGATATTCGTTTGTCTCGCAATGTATGGTCAACTAGGAATCTAAAAGATCATGACGTTTCGTGTGCCGCTGCAACACTTTGTCAAGTGATATAATCTAATGTAAGCAATCGTGTTATATACACTTCTTTGGCTCCAAACGCACAATCTCGCATGAGCGAGTACGTTCCTAATTGGTCAATAACGGGCAACGTCGATTGGCCCCGAGGAATGCAAGAGAGGGGACATATGTCTAGCGCTTCTTCTTCGAAACTCTCCATGTATAGGTTCTTCTAGCCGACAAAGGTCCACAGTCATTCTGGACACCACAGTATATACCATGAGAAGTTGTCCGACTTGTTGGAGTCTGGTCCGTATCGTGTACTAAAGAAGGATCCCACAGATTGCTTGGCTCGCAAGCTTTCCAGCACCATGTTGAACCTAAAGAAAGACAATGTGATGGATGAACCGACCTATCGTAGGTTGAAACCCACACAGACAGACAGAAGCAACCTCCTAGAATATACGGGTTACCCAAGATACACATACCCACAGTACCACTACGGCTCATAGTGTCATGCATAGGCTCCTTTGCCTACAACCTCTCAAAGTACCTAGCAGAGATTCCTTCTCCGCTCACAGGTTCTACTGAATATACGATTCCCAATTCGAGTGGTTTTGCAAAGTTCATAGCAGAGCAAACCATTGGTGCACAAGAACGCATGGTCTCGTTTGACGTAGTGCATAGTGCCTTTTGAAAACAGGTAATGCGGAAAGTACAATGAAGATAATGAGTGAGTGGAGGGAATAGTTCAAACAGAACAGTTCGAACAATAAAGTTCCACCTAGGGCCTCAAATAATGAAATAAATTGGACACCTGTTGTCTGAACAGTCTGACATAATCATTGAATGCAACATGTCCAAGGTGTGTGAAAGGGCTGGAAGAACATATTCTTTAAGTTCCGTTAGTTACCAATAAAATGAGCGTGGTTCATCGGTATGCTAGCTGTCTTTAAATCTCAAGGTACGCAGTTCAAATCCACCTAAGATGTTCCCGGGGTTTTCTTTTATCTATTGATGGATGGTCATATTTTGTCACTGTTACTGTAAAAAGTCATAATGTAGCAACAATAGCTTCATCATGAATTGTGTAACGTATTTATATGTGTTTCTTTCATTTCATTTTATTTTTTTTTCTTTCATTTCATTTTATTTTTTTTTCTTTCATATTCCTTTATTTCTTTTGTTTTAAATGTTTGAATTCATCTTTTTTTGTAACTTGCATTTCTGCAATGTTTTCATGATTGTTTTGGTTTTCATTAATTTCCAACACGGTGCAACATCATCACAATCAAATCATGCAACAGTGTAATTGGGGATTCCATGAATGTTGATGAGGTGGTCCTGTGAGCCATCGTGGGCGACTGTGATGCCGCACTTGTCGAAGCCGCGGATGACGGTGTCCTTCAGCGTGGTGGTCATCTCCTCCCACACCTGCCCCACCAATTGTGTTATTAACACGCGCCTCTCGCTCGTCGTCAGCTTGTTCTCTAAATAGTCAGAGAGATGGTCCTGGGAAAAAAAAAAAACACGATTTAATATTCAATCTAACAAAACAATTGAAATTAATTTCTTATTACATTATTTTTAGTCAAATTAAAATGATACCATCAAAAACAGAATAAATAAACAACAAAATTTCACTAACATCCATGTGCTTGGTGGAGAGGTCACCACACCACAGCTTCTCCACCCAATGAAGCATCATGGCCTCGTCGCACCAGGCGTTCTCCTGGAAGACGACTTCCACGCGGTCATCCCATCGTTTCCTTTCCTCCTCTTTCAGCGCCTTCCCCTTCCCTTTGAATATGACCATCGGCTTTACTCGCGGTTCGCCGTCAGCAAACACTGTCAACTGAACAGTACATTGTCGTTTTTCCTGGCCTGATTGCCCTGCTCTGACCCATACTGTTTTTGCCCCTTTTTTCTCGTACGTTTTCCCACCTCCAAAAACGAATGGCATGGGTGTCTGGTCCATGTTTGCAATGGTCTTTTTTGTCCATTTACCGAGGGGTCTGCCCCGTTGCCTTTTTCCGGCTCCCCTTACCGCGTTTCTTCGAATGAACGCATGGAACTCGCGGAGCTTTTCTGTTTTATTTTCAGGGGGGGTTTGAGCGATTGAAGTCGTTTCCCGATAAGACAGACCGTTTCTGTTAATGAACTTGGCAAACCATCCTCCCGAGAATGTCAGTGGGTGCGATGGATCCATTTCATGTTTGAGTTTCTTTGCCCTACTAATCACCCACCATTTCTTCACTGTTAAGCCTTTTTGTCGTTGCACGCTCAATTTCTTTTGCCAATCTGTCTTCAAGTTTGGGCCACATTGCCTTCCTACTCCCGCTAACCTCTTGCTTTTGCACCGACTTAGAATCATGTTTTTTCTTGTTTCACCCACCTAAGTACCGTTTTGCTGTTCAGTTCAAAGTGTTACGTCGTACGGGAAAGGTTCGAACTCTGGTAAAAACAGACAACTTCTAGCTTAAAGGGGTAGTTTAGTTTTGGTAAGGCTGAACTTTAGTAGCCAAAACATGCACAGTAACATTATAAACTAATTATTTATAACTCCACCATGCTCGAAAGGTATACAACATTACAAACGACTAAGTAAAAAGCCTGTTATCATTCAAAAAAAGCCATTACAACACAAGAGGGCGCTTTTCAAAAAGGCATTGGTTTCAACAAGTTTTCATACATAATTATGCATGTGATGTTTTATTGATATAATGATTAAATAGCGAGATCATCAACAACTATTTAAAAATCGCTTTTGAACATTTTTGAAAAAGTGCAAGCATTTTTTTTTTTTTTTTTTCTAAAATCATCCTAATTATTTGGGCCCCAAATAATTATAAGATCAGATAAATGTATTGATATTTCAGCCGTTTCTGTGTCGATTTTTACCGAATAAAGTTTATTTTGCCATACAAATTGCATGTTCTCTCAAATTCGACACTCAGTTTGTCATTACCTCACAACAAAATTGTGAGGTGGCAGCGCCCTCTCTACCAAAACTAAACTACCCCTTTAAATTCTCTCGAATAACTTTTTCGGCGCGCCATTTTTGCTGTTTACTTAACGTGTGTGATATTACCCAATGAAGGTTAAACATCTTTTTGAAAGTCTCGTGCAGTCCTAAGCTTTTCTGAATTACCGGCTTGAAGTCGGGGATTAGGGATGGGGTGGGATGCGTGGGAGGGGGATTAATAACCTTAAAACCAAATGTCTTTATATATGTCCGTATACTCATTTTGTGGTTTACGATACATTCGTTTATAGTGTGTTTTTTAAATAATATTTGTTATGCATTTTATAAACCCTTGGTCCATTTAATAATGTCTCTCAAGCTACCCATCATCCACCCCCTTCGACCCCTCCAAAATATTTCACTGAACATCTCGTCCAGTCAATCAATGAGGATTACGTATTGTATTCGAATTAATTTAAGAAAAGACGCACCTTAAAGCCAGATCCCATCAATGCTAGTAGATGACAATTCAAAACAATTCATCAAATTAAATAGCAATGAATCTATCGAGTCTGTATATGTACAGTATGCAGTCTGCCTCATAGCCATTGGTTCCTGATATGTTTGAATAAGGGAATGTGTTTTATATTAACATGTTACAGTATTTTCACAAATCATTCCATAGAAGCATCTACAAATATGTATTACAAAATCGCTCTATATTTAAGCATTATGTTCATCTAATAATGTAATTTGTCTTTAACTAGTTTCCTCTTTTCGGTTGAATTTCTATTCATTACGATCACCTGTTTGGTTTCCATGTCATTCTTTTGTTATCATATCTTACGATGCACACTGAAGCAGATAAACCTCGTACAAGCAGTCGATCTGCTTGAATATTACGTAACTATGCATTATAGCGCTCTCTGCATGATAGTCCATTTTGTAATGGCATATTATGCCGTTGATTTTAAGTCGATTAACTGATCAAGGTTATCCCAGATGTCGTCATATTTTGAAGCACTTGGGCAAGAAAATATAGCAGCGATATTGTCTATCGGAGGAGACATTTTGTCCGTTTATCAATCTGAGTGGACTTTGGGGCCAACAATTGATTTATATTGGGATTACAGATACTTGCTAGCATTATTCTGGTATTCACGCGTGTGAGGTGTGTGTGCTATACACATGTGCGTACTGTATTTGAATGAATGAAAACAAAACCAATCATGAAAACATCGTTTTTAAATGCAGGTTACAAAATAAAAGATGAATTAAACAAATTTAAATCAAAATAAATAAAAGAATATAATGAACAACAAATGACGAGAAAAAAAGTGAAAATGAAAGAAGAATGACAAACAAGGGGGGAAATAGAACCAACAACTAATACTATAAAAAAAAAACCCGCAGGACTTCATTTGATCCTCGTACTTTGAGATATATAAACAGACCAATACCATCTACCGTTGAACCACCTTCAATTGTTGGGGATGAAACGGAATTTGAAGCATAATATTCTTTCAGCCCTTTCACACATCTTGGACATGTTTCATTCATGACTATGTATAATTATTCAGAACAGGTGTACACTCTATTTCATTATTTGAGGTGCTACGAGGAACATTATTGTTCGAACTTTATCATTCTGTCCAATCAATCGTTATTCTCATTGTGCCCTCCGCATTATCTGTTCTGAAAAGGAATTCATGATGCACCACCATCAAGACTATTCACACTATTTCAAATGAATAGCTACAACATATATATTTGCATAAACTATTGAGTTTCATCTCAACTATAGAGATACAAACATATTGACTAACACAGCTTGGGGCAGGGGCCCGATTACGGACCAGCGACCATTTACCATGGTATTCAGTGGCGTACTGGTGGGGGGTCATGGGGGGGGGGGGGGGCGCTTGACCCCCCAAATAAATTCAAATCATGGCTTTTATCTAATTCGATAAAAGTGATTGAAAGAAAAGAGTATTTCTTTAGACAAGAAAACTCAGATCTTACTTCATGTCAAGTCAAATTTCCTTCCCAAGTATGCACCAGATTGCATAATTTCAATTAAAACATTGCAAAAGCACCTTTACCGTGCACCCACCTACCATCACACCCTCACATCACCCTTCCCCCTCTCGGTTATCGTTTCGCTCCCTCGGGAATCGGTCTTGTATACGTCTGGAATACAATGTTCATGTGTTGTCATAAAATAATGCTTTTGATGCACTGTTTGAACTGAATATGTCACTTTGCGAATATTATTTTGGTGGTGCATTTTTGTTTTTCTTCACGAATCAATCATAACCTCTTCTGGTTAAGAATCATGACGATGATGACGCACTAACGCACCCCGGGGGCGGGGGGGGGGGGGGGGGGTACTCACGTATATTGGGTATATGGGGATGTGCCGCTGGGAAGGGTGACTTTTACACCAAAAAAAGGTCCTTAGACATGGGTCCCATTTTCATTTTAAAAATTCTTAGACATGGATCCCTTTTTTCATTTATTCCTTTCCCCTCTTTTCTCCCTCATTGTTCCGGGATTTTGGGATTTGCCGATGTGAAATTGCTAAAATTGTCAAGCTCGCTCCGCTCGCTCGCATACATGATATTTCACAACCTCGGGTGTTATATAACGCCATATCATAAGTAATAAAATGAATATACCCATACAATATTGAAACAAATGACAATTTTCCGATGTGAAATTGCTAAAATTTTCAAGCTCGCTCGCATACATGATATTTCACAACCTGGGGTGTTATATAACGCCATATCATAAGTAATAAAACGAATATACCCATACAATATTGAAACAAATGACAATTTTCCAATGTGAAATTGCTAAAATGTTCAAGCTCGCTCCGCTCGCTCGCATACATGATATTTCACAACCTGGGGTGTTATATAATGCCATATCATAAGTAATAAAACAAATATACCCATACAATATTGAAACAAATGACAATTTTCCGCTGTGAAATTGCTAAAATTTTCAAGCTCGCTCCGCTCGCTCGCATACATGATATTTCACAACCTCGGGTGTTATATAACGCCATATCATAAGTAATAAAACGAATATACCCATACAATATTGAAACAAATGACAATTTTCCGATGTGAAATTGCTAAAATTTTCAAGCTCGCTCCGCTCGCTCGCATACATGATATTTCACAACCTCGGGTGTTATATAACGCCATATCATAAGTAATAAAACGAATATACCCATACAATATTGAAACAAATGACAATTTTCCGATGTGAAATTGCTAAAATTTTCAAGCTCGCTCCGCTCGCTCGCATACATGATATTTCACAACCTGGGGTGTTATATAACGCCATATCATAAGTAATAAAACGAATAAAGCCATACAATATTGAAACAAATGACAATTTTCCGATGTGAAATTGCTAAAATTTTCAAGCTCGCTCCGCTCGCTCGCATACATGATATTTCACAACCTGGGGTGTTATATAACGCCATATCATAAGTAATAAAACGAATAAAGCCATACAATATTGAAACAAATGACAATTTTTCGCTGTGAAATTGCTAAAATTTTCAAGCTCGCTCCGCTCGCTCGCATACATGATACTTCACAACCAAGGGTGTTTATATGTTACCCTTCATAACGCCATATTGTAAAAATTAAGATACCTATACAATAATATTGGAACAAAAAATGTTCCGATGTGAAATTGCTAAAAATTTCAAGCTCGCTCCGCTCGCTCGAATAAATGATATTTCACAACCTCGAGTGTTTATATATTACCCTTCATAACGCCATATCATAAGTAATAAAAACGAATATACCCATACAATAATATTGAAACAAATGGCAATTTTTTCGCTGTGAAATTGCTAAAATTTTCAAGCTCGCTCCGCTCGCTCGCATGATTAATATGTATGCAAATTACCGCATCATAATTGAAGACTATTCACTGTTTTCAATCATTTGAAAAACTTGAGAATTTCACCTCCGATATGCACCAGATTCTAGTGTAAAAATTGCCCTCCCCCCACTCGGTCGCTTCGCACCCTCAATGTATACACATTCGCCCTCCCTAGGAAAATACCCTGGCGCCGCCCCTGTAGTATGGTACAGTTCACTAATAATACAAAAATGTATCCAAAAAATGCAAAATGATTGACCATTGTTTTATATTACAGCTAAAAAATGTAATATTTAAAGTTCGAAATCCTCAGACATGGGTCCATTTTTCACAAAAAAATCCTTAGACATGGGTCCATTTTTCAAAAAAATCCATAGACATGAGTACCTATTTACAGCAAAAGGACCCTTGGATGTGGGTAAGGGTTGGGAGGTCTCAGCCGCACAACCCCGTCCGACTATAATCTGAGTACCCCCCCCCCCCCCCCCCCCCCGGGTAACGCACATTATACTAAATGTCGTATAGTCAGAATTTCCTTTCCAGGTACATGTATGGACCAGATTGCACAGTTTCAAGTGCAAAAATGCAAAAGCTCCCTACCGTGGGAGGGGGGACACCCCCCTCCCACCCCCACCCCCCGCTCAGTCGCTTCGCTCCTTCGCAGTGGCGGATCTACGGGGGGGGGGGGGGGGGGGGTTTAGGGGGTTTAAACCCCTCCTGGGCTGCCAAGTTAAATTTGTGATGCGGAAAACATCACTTACGGGGGGTCAAAATAGCCAAAAAAATCGCAGCTTCGCGGCTCGTGGACGATGCTCCGCATCGTCATTGGTTCAAACCCCCCTTAAAGGGGTAGTTTATTTTTGGTAAGGCTGAACTTAAGTAGCCAAAACCTGCACAGTAACATTATAAATTAATAGTTATAACTCCACCATGCTCGAAAAGTAAACAAAATTACAAACGACTAAGTAAAAAGCCTGTTATCATTCAAAAAGAGCCATTGAAACACAAGAGGGCACTTTTTAAAAAGGCATTGGTTTCAACCATTTTTCATACAAAATTATGCATGTGATGTTTTATTGATATAATGATTAAATAGCGAGATCATCAACAACTATTCAAAAAACGCTTTTGAACATTTCTGAAAAAGTGCAAGCATTTTTTAATTTTTTTCTAAAAATCATCTAATTATTTGGGCCCCAAATAATTATAAGATCAGATATATTTATTGATATTTCAGCCGTTTCTGGGTCGATTTTGACCAAATAAAGTTTATTCTGCCATTAAAATTGCATGTTCTCTCAAATTCGACACTCAGTTTTTCATTACCTCACAAAAAAATTGTGATGTGCAGCGCCCTCTCTACCAAAACTAAACTACCCCTTTAATAATAATAATATATTACATTTATATAGCGCTTAATACAATGTTTCTAAGCGCTTTATTATTACCCTGGTCATCAGGTACAGGTCAAACCCGCACAATTATCTTGCGCACCATCTCAACTCCCTGAGGAGCTTACTAGCCCCCCCCCCCCCCCCCCCTTAGCAAAAAAAGCTCTTTCGCAATATCCGGTGGTGATACGGATTTGGTTCTGCCCCCCAAAAGTTTTTGCTCATTACGCCACTGGCTCCAAGTGAATCACTCGGCATGTAATTTGTTAAATATTTTTAGTTTGAGTAATATATCTTTAATAAAATTGTTAACATCATCCATAATTATATATCATTTATATTATTCTATGAAACCTATTTTGTGTGTAACGTTGGTACTAATGGTCTTTGTGATACTATAGGAGTAATTGATATATACACTGGACACATGCGTCACATAATAACCAAAATAACAGTAAATCTCATGCTTTACTGAATGGTAAAATATGCAATTGTACTGAATGATACAATAAAACCGAATAATACATTAGTTTTAGTCAAACAGGGACGGGCTTTCCACCAAGCATGTTTAGTTGTGTTATTTATCGTTTATACATCGACAAAGGACCGGCTAGGTTCTAAAGGTGGGCTCTATTTATATTTGACTTAGATTTTAATTACATTTTATAGAGGATACGGCAGTTCTCGGCCGTTTTTCCTATTTTGTGTATAACAAATAACATAATTTTCTTTGTCCTCTATATAATACAGACACATGGTTAGTAGCTGTTGTGGTATCTGTAAAGGTACTAATTGTGACCATTCTGGTGGTGGCAATTATTGTCATGGTGTATTGGGCGAAAAGGTTGAGCAGATCCAATGAAAACAGGAAACATGTGACATCCGCGACGGAAATTGATGACCCCTTTCACTCGATGGATAGACCGAATGCCACAAACCCGCCGGGGGCAAATAACAACGGGACGATTGAAAGGGTATGCCTATAAATGTATACGTACCACCATCATTTAAAGGGATCTAGTAACATTGTCCAAATCCACAAATCTGACTTGAACTCTAGTGGTTCTTGTATGCCTTGTTGTATTTGTGATACCAATAGAATCATGGAAGAAGTTTTTTTTTTCGAATTCAGTTCCCTTTCGTTAAAAAGAAACTTACGACTGTGTACGAAGTCAGTGAAATGAGTCAGCGAATATCACTTTGCATTTCGCTCATTATTCGGCCATATAACACAAAATTAACGTGAAATTGTCACAAATAACTCGGTGGACATATCAGATCACAAGAATACACGTTTTATAAAAAGAATCATCACTTTGTGCACATGTCAACAAAGTAACTAGATCCCTTTAATTGCTTTTATCTTGATATAATTTGAATTGATTTACTTTAACATGGTTGAAGTGTGTATCAGATAACCGGGTTATGCTAATGCCAATGTATTTTTAATTTGGGTAAAATGTACTTAAGACACAGCACGCATTGTTTTCAATTGAAATTTAAAAGTAAGTACAATTTTACTGCGGTATAAATTTATCATTACACTTTAATTCGGTATAAATTTATCATTACACTTTAATTCGGTATAAATCTAGGCTAACATTTTTTTAAACCTATGCTGCAGCATTAAAATTATTTGTTGAATGTTCACTTATTTTCTAATGCAGGTGATTTTGCCGTGGCATAAGCCTCGGGAAACGTCCGACTACATCTTCGCGCACAACGACGGCGGCGGCGAATTTTTCACGAACGCGACGACGATCAACAACCAACCCGTAAACGGGTATCAACCCGCCAGACCGTCCTACGATGCCGATCTCGACGAGATAGATACCATGATGCTTTCTTACGACAACAGCGTGGCACAGAGAGAAAGTACAGTCTTGGAGGAAAAATACTTTTAAACTGTATTGATTTTCAAAAATACTTTTAAACTGTATTGATTTTAAAATGTCATGATATATTCTTTTTTTGTCAAAGGTACATGTTCCAGAATACATTTTAAAGACATAATGTATACTTACAATTATGATATAATTACACCAAGGAATACAGCGGAAATATAACAATACAAATTGAAAGCAAAATCGCTAAATTAAATCGATTCTAAAACATAATAATTTCGGGATTTATTTATGTTTTTTGTCTAATAATACCAACACATTTTTACTAATTGAATATCTCCTTCTCGGCAGATAATAATTTGATTACACATAAGTATAAAATCATTCACTAAACAAAGAAATGCATAAAATGTGCTCCCAATAATTAGCGTCCCCCCCCCCCCCCCCCACCCCGCCACTACGCCACTTTCCATGCGGATGGGTGGAGGTGCACATTTGTATATATACTTATTGTCCTTATTATCTATGTAATAGATTTTGTCGCCAGTGCATATGTGTTATTAGTCTAGTTTTAGACCTTGCTTAACTTACTCTTTCCCCTGCGCTTTTCCCGGGGGGGTCTGTCCTCATAGAAAGGGGGGTATCATGCGTGACCAAGGACTTGCCAAAAGCACCCTAAACGAGTATTTGCGTGGTGCAAAAAATACACCCTAAGTAAGTATGATTATCGGTAATTTGATACCCTAAGCAAGTAATCAATTTTTTGTAAACCCCTAAGCAAGTATTTTTGATACCCTAAGCAAGTAATAATTTTTTTGTAACTCCCTAAGCAAGTTATAACTATTTTTTATACCCTAAGCAAGTAATCAATTTTGTGTAAACCCCTAAGCAAGTCATAACTATATTTGATACCCTAAGCAAGTAATCTTTTTTTTTGTAAACCCCTATTAAAAGCAAGTGATAACTATTTTTGATACCCTAAGCAAGTAAGCTGAGTTTTTGAGACCCTAAACGAGTAATTCATCTTTTTGAGACCCTAAACGAGTAATTTATCAGCCTAAAAAGATACCCTTTTTCTTGATTTTGGGTGATTTTGAGACCCTATTCGAGATACTCGAGTATCTCGCCTGATCGTAAAAAACCACCCTAATTACTCGTTTTCTTGGTCACGCATGATACCCCACTTTCAATGAGGACAGACGCCCCCGGGGCGCTTTTAGCCCGAGTGAACTGTGCCAACAGTAGCTGCTGCTGCAGCAGTGATATGTCGACCTGCTGGTCGTTTACTCGCGTTATCGAAATATAGCGGGCTAAAAGCGTAGGTTGAATGAATAAGTTCAGCAAAGTCTTATAATATATACTTATTGTCTATTTCATACTTATATTTCGATGATTTTATATTTGTATTTGTTATATATTTACATCGTTTTAATCTATTGACATAATTTGATTTAGTGCGTTGATTGCTGTGCTTATCAGGTGTTCCGCCCATAATATGATCAATATATACATTTACAATTAAGAACAAATAAACTAATGTAAGACTTACATGTATGTATCATAATTATTGTAAA
Source organism: Echinarachnius parma (assembly GCA_037951105.1). NCBI lineage: Eukaryota > Metazoa > Echinodermata > Echinoidea > Clypeasteroida > Echinarachniidae > Echinarachnius > Echinarachnius parma. Next base: position 43,198 of record JBAMJV010009876.1, on the reverse strand, counting down.
CGGAAGTTATGTATTTTGTTATATACATTTCCAATATCGTGTTTTGCTTAATACTGTGTGTATATAACGATAATGCCATTTTATGTGTACTTGTTCATTTTGGCCGAGCAAATGAGATTTACGGATGTAATATATTTTATCGCCTGTGCATATGTGTCATTTGTCTAGTTTTAGACCATGCTGAACTATAATCATTCCCCCTACGCTTTTATCCCTAGTGAAGTGTCCGAACAGGAATGATCTCACGACCTGCTGCTCGCGGGATCATTCTTGATGTACATGTATATCTCGTTGTCGCCATATGGTGGGCTAAAGCGTAGGTTGAATGAATAAGTTAAGCACAGTCTAATAATATAAACTGATTGTCTATTTCAAAATTATATTTCAAGGATTAGATATCTTTACTGTTATTTATTTTAATACCTCGTTTTTAAAATTAATTTACATAATTAAAACAAATATTGTCTTGCTTGCTATGCTGTTCAGGGCCCCGTTACAGAAATAGATACAATCAATTATAAGTCAGATCATGTGTTCTAAATAAGCAAATCTGATCTGGTTGAAACACACAAATTGTCTGACTTTAAGTTACGTTTAACTTACAATCGATTGTTTTTCTTTCTGCAACGGGACCCAGGTCTTCCGCTCATAATGTTGAACTAATACAAACTAAATTATAGGGATAGTTTCTTTTTGGTTTAGAGGGCGCTTCGAGAAATATTCGAGAAAGTGTAGAATTTGAAAGAGCACACAATTCTAATGACAGAATCAAATTAATTTGATAGAAATCGGTTGAGAAACAGCTGAACTATTAGTAAATGTGATATTATCCCTATCGGAATAATGTGGGACCCACATTTATTTGACTAATCAATTAGAAAAATCGATATAATACCTACACTTTTTCAAAAATTGACACAAACGTTTTGTTAATATTGTTGATGATCTGTCTAATGAATCATTATTTTAACAAAATATCACATTCACAATTCTATATAAAAGTGGTTGAAACCAATGTTTTGTTTAGAAAGCGCCTTCTTGTGTTTTAACGGCTGTGTTTTTATGATAGCAGGCTTTTTACTTAGCGGTTTCTAGTTAATAATATGGTGGCCCTTGACCAGAACTGTACTGTCACTTTTAGAAGAAATAAACTAATGTGAGACTTATGTATCATTTTGTAAACGGAAGTTATGTTTTGTTTTATACATTTCCAATATTTGATTGTGCTTTCTGCGTGTATATTATGCTTATACATTCATTTTAAGTGCACTCATTTATTTTTAGCCGAGCAAATTAAATTGAACGATGTTGTAGATTTTGTGACCTCTGCATGTGTTTTATTGTTTTTTGGTTTCGAACCTTCGTCTTTCAATACGAAGGTTGTAGGTTCGAAACCCACAGTGACATGCAGTATGCCCTGATAATTGATCGAATATGTTTGAGGTAGTTAGTGTAGTATAATTATTAATAGTGTTCTTGAGACTCTTTGTATTGAAGTTATGAATCCTGGAGGTGAAAATATTGTAGTCGGAGTTACTTATCGACCCCCTAATTGTAACCCTAGAGAATTTCTGACGCAATTATCCGACTTCTTGCGACGTCCAGTGTTTATAAATAAGGATGTTTTTTTAATGGGGGACTTTAATATAAATGTATTAAATCATGAACATAATAATGTGTCCCAAGAATTTCTCGAGACCCTACTCTTCTTCCTCCTTAATAGATAACATCTTTTCAAATGTCATCCCCCACCCTGACTCTTATATGGTTCTTTCAGACATAACTGACCATTATCCTTTTGTGACACATTATACTTTATCTCAATCAATTTATGATAATGACCCACGTTTATTTAGACGAAAAGTCAATAATGAAAAATTAGCTAGTCTTGCTTCTAGTCTTGAACATGTAGATTGGTCTCCTGTTTATGGTGTAGATGAATTAAATGCTTCTTACGATATTTTTTGTGATATTTTGAATGATCAATTAGATACTTGTATTCCTAAACAAAGAATTAAACTTAATGATTATTAAAAAAAAACACCAAGGCTTCCTTGGACCACTAAATCGATATTACGTTCGATAAATAGGAGAAAGAAAAAAATATATAAATATAAATTAGGTGGCACAGAAAGGTTAAAAATTAAATATACATCTTATAAAAATATTTTGACTAAGATTATTCGTTTGGAAAAGAAAGGGTATTTTGAAAATATGTTGGTGTTGTATAAACATTATAATGAAAAATACTTGGAAAATGATTAAACAGGCAATGAATGTTACTAATAATAAGTTTGACATAACAAAAATTAATTAATGATGAGACTGTTGAGGATCCTAGGGATATAGTAAATATTTTAAATAATTACTTTTCTTTGATTGGTGAAAATCTTGCTGTTAATATTCCCCCATCAAATAAGCATTTTATTGATTTTTGGGGTCAGCCCAATTCAAACTTTATATTTTTTGTTCCTACTCACAGATATGAAATTTTAGATATTGTTTCTAAACTTGATTCTAAGAAAAGTTCTGGCCATGATGAAATTAATAATTTTATTTTAAAGGGCATTATATCTTCTGTTGTGGATCCTCTCGTTCATATTTTTAATTTGTCTTTATTATATGGCCAGGAACCAAACTCTATGAAAATTGCCAAGGTATTTCCTTTGTTTGAAAAGGGCGATAAATTAGAAGTAAATAATTATCGACCGATCTCTTTATTATCCTCGTTTTCGAAAAATTTAGAAAAGATAATATATTCTCGGACAGTATCCTTTTTATAAAATAACAATATTTGTTCTAGTCTTCAATTTGGTTTTAGGTAAAAACACAATACTGTACACGCATTATTGTCCTTTATTGAGAAGGTAGCTCATGCAATCGACATATTGTCCCATACGATAGGCATTTTCCTGGACTTCTCCAAGGCCTTCGACACGATTAACCACGATATTTTACTTTATAAACTTTCACATTATGGTGTACGTGGGTTGGCCTTGGAGTGGTTCAGGAGCTATCTTTCACACAGAAGGCAGTATGTATTTTTAAATGATAACTCTTCAGCTCCCCGTAATATAAATTGTGGTGTTCCACAAGGTAGTATATTAGGCCCACTTTTATTTATTTTATATATTAATGACTTCTGTCGATCGTCCGAAATTTTGTCATTCGTACTTTTCGCTGATGATACAAATTTGTTTTTTTTCTCATACGGATTCTCATAGATTAGTTGAAATTATTAATATTGAATTGAGTCATATTTTATCATGGATTAGAGCGAACAAATTGTCATTGAATCTCCAGAAAACGAAATATATGTTGTTTAGTAAATCTATAGATTCCTTACCGGCTAACATAGTTTTTGAAAGCACCCCATTGGAGCGTTTTTCATTCATTACATTTCTGGGTGTAACGGTTGATAGTAACCTTTCTTGGAAACATCATATTGATAATATTTGTAAAATTATTTCTCGTAATATTGGTATTATTAATGAAGTTAAAACATGTCTTCCTTTTAATTCCCTAATCATGCTTTATAGTTCTTTAATACTCCCATACTTAAATTATGATCTTTTAGTTTGGGGAAACACACATGAAACTTTATTAGATAAAGTGTTGTTATTATAAAAGAAGGTTATTCGTATTATTTGTAATTCCCCCTTTCGCTCCCATACAGACTTTTTTATTTTTTGAAAATAAGATACTGAAGGTAAAAGACCTATATTTATTTCAACTTGGTCAATTTATGTATAATTATAATAATAATATGCTACCATCTGTTTTTGAAGATTTTTTTTTTTTTTAATATCTCAGTTCATAATTATCCAACTAGACATTCTGAAGAATTTCATTTACCTCTCTTGCGGACCCTACTTGCTCAAAATACATTTATATATGAAGGTCCTAAATTATGGAATTCTTTAAGTAATGAAATTAAAAAATGCTCCATCGATAAATATTTTTAAGAAAAAATTCAAATTGTTTTTATTACAATCTTATAAACATCATTGAATTACAAATCCCATTTACTCTTATCCCGTGCTTCCGTCATCCCGTCATCCTAAACAAGGTCATTTTTTACTCGCGGACTCAAAATGTAATCTGATATTATATATTGTGCCTTCTCATGCATTGTTCCTTTCTATTATGCGCAAGTCTTTTTCCTTATTTTCACTTGAACCCCACTTGCAGCTTATCCTTTACATACATTTTGTACCTCCGATCTCTCACTTCTTGTTGACAGTGTCTAATTGTTTGTATTGTGTGCGCCTTCTCCTATTTTTGTCATGTAAAGTTCTCTCTTGTCCCATGTTGGTCTCTGTTGGCATCCCCTTTTCCCCCTTTTTTTCTCTCTATATTTGTTTATGTTGTTGTAGTCTAGAATGTGTTACTTTAAATGTACAATAGACCTAACTATTATTTGAGGGGTCCACAATTGTACAAGCATTGCTTTTTAGTGGACCCCTCTTGTTTCTAATATGTATATGCCTATTTTGTGCAAATTATCATTATTCATTTGTAATGTTTTGTTGGAAGCAAGAATAAATTGAAATTGAAATTGAATTGAAATTGTACTAAAATGTGTAATGTGGGTGCCACTGGGCCTTGAGACATGCATTACTCAGTACCCAATAAAGCCATCTTAAACGGTACACAATCTCTACAAATGCTTCCTTATTGCTGGACTCCTTACAGTACCAATGTATGGACAATCAACAACACATTATATGGTGGCAGCTGAACCTAGCCAAAGTGAAATTTTGTGTTGATTTTGTTGGAAAAATTTGGATCGATTTTGACTGACATCTCCTGATCTTTTTTCACCAGTCCCACGTGTATCTTTTTGTGTAAGTACACCTATCGACTTTGACTTTTGATATTTTGTTACTTGCACTCGCTATTGAACAATGCCTGATTCATTTACACCAAGCATGGGCTGGGACGACCCAGACAGACACAATGCCATCAAGATCTTCCACCAACAATGTGATCTGTATTTTTCGGTCAAGGATGTTCCAGCCACAAAGCAAGTCGATCACATTCTCCTGTTTGCTGGAGTTACTGGCCTCAAGCTGTACAATTCATGGGGCCTCTCAGACGAGGAGAAGAAAGATCCAGCTGCTGTATGGAAGCGCTTTGAAACCCAGCTACAGCCGAAGACTAATTTTCGTGTCGCCAGGCTCTACCTCCAGAAGTATGTCCAGCAGGAAGGGGAAAGCGCAGATGATTTCATGTCGAGACTAAAACTCCAAGCCTACACATGCGAGTTTCGTGATGACACCGAGCTCCAAGAGCGCGTTATCGAGCAGTTGATAGCAGGCCTGACATCGGCAGACCTACAAAAAGAGTTGCTAGGGAAGGACAAGTCGCTGACTATAGACAAAGCACTCGAAATTGCCAGGACATTCGAGGCAACGCAGAGTCACATGGCCCAGCTTGCAAGAGTACAGCCTGGGAGATCGGTCGATGTCGTCACAGCGCGTCAAATGCAGAACTTATGCCCAAACTGTGGAGTCCATCACGCTCAACAACCACGTCAGGCATGCCCTGCGTTCGGGACAAACTGCAACCGTTGTGGGAAACTGAATCACTGGCGGAAGTGCTGCAGGTCAAAGTTGCCAGTCAATAGATCCCAGCCTGCCCAGCGCGCCTCGGGCCGCCCCAGAGGACACAGAAAGATTGACAGTCTGGACAAGGGCAGCCCGTCCAACGTGCCAGAGGACATCGCAGAGTCGTTCGACGTCCTGCATTTTGAGCAGATAGTCGTATCAAACATAAGTGCCATGCCAGAGGACAGGAAGGATGCCGCAATGACATTTGTCACTATGAAGCGCGATAGCCATACACATGCCCGCGTTCGTTCAAAGGTCGACACAGGCGCTGAAGGCAACACGCTTCCTCTCCGTATCTATCGCAAGATGTATCCCGGTCGTTTGACGATGGATGGCTACCCTGATCACCATTATGTGAGCCATTCAGCTACAAAACTGACAGCATACAACGGCACGGCAATCAAGCACTACGGCGCTGTACAGATGCCTTGCCGTTTCAACAGCTCGCCATGGGTCAATGCTACGTTCTACATCGTAGAGTCAGAGGGCCCTTCCATCATTGGCCTGGACACATCCCTTGAACTTAAACTGGTCTCGATGCACACAGGCATCAACGCTATTGATCACAAGCAGCAGGTACTCTCCACAGCAGACCTGGTGAAAACTTACCCCGAACAATTTGACAGGATTGGTGAGTTCGAGGGCGAATATCACATCGTGTTGGACCCAAATGTTCGTCCCGTGGTTCATGCACCACGGCGATGCCCAATACATGTTCACGATGAGCTTAAACAAGAGCTAGACAACATGGAGGCCCAGGGCGTCCTCACCAAAGTTACGGAGCCTACACCTTGGGTGAGCAGTATGGTCCTGGCTCGCAAAGGCAATGGACACCTTCGAATCTGTTTGGATCCGAAAGACCTGAACCGCGCGGTGCAACGTTGCCACTACCGAACCATCACTACTGATGAAATCACGCACAGACTCACTGGCTCACGCTATTTCAGCAAACTGGATGCCAAGAACGGCTACTGGTCCATCAAGCTGGATGAGGACAGTTCATTGATGACGACATTCAACAGTCCATTCGGACGGTACCGCTACCTCCGCATGCCATTCGGACTCTCGATGTCACAGGACGTTTTCCAGCAACGGATGGATGAAATCCTTGAAGGATGTCCAGGTGTCGTGGGGATTGCCGACGACATTATCGTGTCGGGAAAGACGGAGGAAGAACATGATCAAAACCTCCACAACCTCATGCGTGTGGCCCAGAAACGAGGACTTCAGTTCAACAGTGAGAAATGTGCCATCAAGGTCCCAAAGATAGCCTTCTTTGGAATGGTGTACGATGCAAACGGGGTTCATCCCGACCCAAAGAAAGTTGATGCCATCAAGTCAATGAGCCCACCAGACACCAAGGCGCAGCTTCGTGAGTTCCTAGGTATGGTTACGTATCTGAGTCCCTTCATTCCGAACCTATCGTCCCAGACCTTCAGCCTACGCGAGCTGCTGAAGGAATATGCAGTTTTCACTTGGACCCAGTCACACCAGCAGGCTTTCGACAGCCTTCGAGATCAGATCTGCAAGGATGCAACTCTTGCTTATTTCGATAGCAGCAAAGACACGGTCATACAGGTTGACGCTTCGATGCAGGGCCTCGGAGCCACCCTCATGCAGGACAACAAACCGATCGCGTATGCATCGAAATCGCTAAGTGACGCGGAAACAAGATACGCGAACATTGAGCGTGAGCTCTTAGCTGTGGTCTTTGGATGCGAGAGATTTCACACGCATGTGTACGGAAAAACATTTGTGGTAGAGTCAGACCACAAGCCATTGGAGATGATTCGTCAAAAGCCACTCACTGCAGCGCCCCCTCGTCTCCAGCGAATGCTGATGCGGCTCCAATCGTACGACATGTCGATACTGTACCGTCCAGGTAAGGAGGTTCCTGTTGCAGACTGCCTGTCACGCAGCCCACTCAAGGAAAACGATCACATCGAGCTTGACGTAACGATCAGCTTCGTCCAATTCGCTCCAGATCGCCTCAGTCAACTGAAGCAGGAAACTTCAAATGACACTGAACTAGCGGCCCTTCGCGAAACCATCGTTCAAGGATGGCCACAGCAGAGACGCGACGTTGCAAAAGCGCTACAACCCTACTGGGGATTCAGAGATGAGTTAGCTGTTGAGGACGGTCTGGTTCTGAAGGGAGAGCGTCTTGTTATTCCTCAGAGCATGCATGCCTATATCATGTCCAAGCTACACGAAGGACATCAAGGAATGGAAAAAATGAGACTGCGAGCCAAGGGGTCAGTCTACTGGCTCTCGCTTCAGCAGGACATAGAAGCAACCGCAACTGATTGCGAGACCTGCAAGACCTTCAAGCCTTCACACCCACATGAGAGCCTCCAGCAACACGAGATTCCATGCCGAGCATGGCAGATTCTGGGGACGGACCTCTTCCACTTTGAGGGTGAGAACTACTTGATTATCGCAGACTACTATGCCAAGTTCCCTTTTCTTCGCAAAATGCCCAGGGAATGTACCAGCGCAGCAGTCGTTACCGCAACCAAGCAAGTGTTCGCGGAGCAAGGGATTCCAGATCGCGTTGTCAGTGACAATGGCCCACACTTTGACTCTGCACACTACAAAGACTTCGCTACAAAGTGGGGTTTTAGCCATGTCACATCCTCGCCGCACTATCCGCAATCGAACGGGTTCATCGAGCGCACAATCCAGACCGTGAAGAATGCCTTAAAGAAGGCAAGAGCAAGCAACATCGACCCGAATCTAGCGCTTCTTTGCATTCGTGCCACCCCCATCGACAGCCAGCTTCCTAGCCCGGCAGAGCTCCTGTACGGCCGAAGAATGAAGGACAACCTTCCGGCCAGAATTCGCAACCGCAACCCTGAACGCGATCAAATCTACCGACGGATGCAGGATCGGCAGGCATCACAGAAAGCCTATCATGACAGGACGGCGCAAGACCTCCAACCCCTAGCACCCGGACAGCTAGCTCGCGTCCAAGACCCCAAGTCTGGCAACTGGCTTCCAGCTACCGTGCGGGAGCAATGTCGCGAACCACGCTCATATCTCGTTGAGACCCCGAACGGTGGCATCTTCCGACGCAATCGTCGCCATCTGGCAGATGCTGAACCGAGACGCACCCGCTATGACGAGTCACCTACACCATCGACTGCCGAAGAGTCTACAGATTCATCAGGTGACAACCCGCTACCGGGGACAGCTTCTCCAAGCGAAACTGGACCACTCACCACCCGTAGTGGCCGGCAAGTGAAGAAACCAAATAGGCTAACCTATTAAGGGACATTAAATCTTTCGTCTGTGGAAAATTGTTAGGTTTATGTAGGATAATTCTTACAGAGGGACATTAAGATCTTCTGCCTGTGTTAAATTGGATATACCCACCTTTTTGGATTACATCATTTTAAATCGCGATATGTATTTTGGACGCTCTTTTCGGACTTCAATTTTGATTAGATTTTTTAAGGATAGAATATCGCATTACCAAATTCTATGGACTGTGAATTTTGCGGATTATAATTTTGTTTGTTTTTTATAATCTCCGTAAGGGGGATGTAATGTGGGTGCCACTGGGCCTTGAGACATGCATTACTCAGTACCCAATAAAGCCATCTTAAACGGTACACAATCTCTACAAATGCTTCCTTATTGCTGGACTCCTTACAGTACCAATGTATGGACAATCAACAACACATTATAAAATGTACAAAATAATAATTGTTATTGATGTTTTCGTTATAATTATTATTATTTATTATCATTATCAGTATGATTATTATTAATTTTATTATTGTTATTATTAGAAGTAGTAGTATTGATATTAATACTATTATTATTATTACTTTTATGATTATAATAATAATTACTATTATTATTAATATAATTACTAGTATTATTATAAACAATATTAAAGAGGACCATCAGGCAAAGAACAACACATTATTATATGTTTTGGTACCGTTTTGTGATATCAAATAGATACCCAACATTTTGCAAAGGGTTTTGTAAATCATAAACAAAGCAATTAATTTCCACCACTTACGGAACCACTACTATTTCCTGGTTCGTACGGGCCAAACATTAGCGAGTGCGTCAATGCGATTCACGCGCACGTTTGTAGACAATAGATTCCCGGCCGATTCGTTCGCTCTGCACACATGTCTTCGCAATTCAGACCACATGAACGCATGCTTTAGAATGGTGAGGCGTTTTCCAATTTTATTTTTTTTCTTTCTGGAAACACATTTTTGTGAACTTGTTGATGGAATGGAATACTAAAGATGTTACCTTTCTTTAATAAGAATATTATTTTTGGGTGGTGGTACCCTTTAATATTATTAACGTTATTATTATTGTATTAAAATGTCTAGTTCATAATTTTCTCGCGTGCCTTCTTTGTTGTATAATAAACAGTACTTAATTTTAGAAAATCGTGCAAAAAATACATTTATGCACATGAATGTTCAATATGTATTATTTTCTAATTAAACCATCACATCGTGTACAGGAACTTGAAATTATATTATATAGTTATTTACAATCTAAAATTAGAAACATTTTCGCTTGTATATTTTGTTTGATTCATTCTGTTCGTTAATTATCATCAATAAATATAATTATTCTGTGCATTTCAATAGTTATGTTTCATTTCCACCCAAATAAATAAACCAATAAATTGGAATGAAATTCATATTGCTATTAATTATCGGATGATATGTTGTGCAATTTGTGAAAACATATTCTATGGACAAACAAAATATATATATAGTAATATACAAATGGTTTTTACAAAAATTGTGTTCTATACAAATGCTGTTGGCTACAAAATTGCAAATAAATTTATATCACAAATATTATTGTCAAAAACAATTATTGACCATCATAATTTGTTAACATGCGTAGTTTCGCTAGGATCCCCTTTGGAGCATACACGAAGCCCTGGGGCCTCGAGCGTCTCGCTGGGAGCCCATTCCGAGCATCCACGAAACCCTAGGGGCCTCGTGCATCTCGCACGGAGCCCCTCTTCGAAGATCCACGAGGCCCTGGGGCCTCGAGCATCTCGCAGGGAGCCCCCTTCGAGGATCCACGAGACCCTGGGGCCTCGAGCATCTCGCAGGGAGCCCCCTTCGAGGATCCACGAGACCCTGGGGCCTCGTGCATCTCGCTGGGAGCCCCCTTCGAGCACCAACGAGACCCTAAGGCCTCGAGAATCTCGCTGGGCAGGGGCGTCGATCCGTTTTTGCGATTGGGGGGGGGCGAAATATGAAAACAAAATCCAGATTGTCCACTGAGAGAGCTAAAAGCCCCACATTGGCATGCCCGGAAGTTTTATTATTATGTGCTCATTGAAAGTGTCTTGATGGCTCGAAGACCGGACTGTGGGGGGCACCCACATTTGGGGACAATAATGGGGGTCCAGGGGGTGGAGCCCCCGGAAGCTTTTAGATTTCAACCATTTGCAACTCCTATCATGGGTGTTAAAATTGTATAAAATAGTGTACCTACTCGTAACGTATTTTTAAAGGGCATAGCGAGGAAAAGATTGAGCTTTGCATGAGATGGATCCACGTGATCCTGTATAGGCCTACTATAAAGCCATCGATATAGTCTAGGGCATTGGGCTCCCATGAAACTAAGCAAGGGCGTCAACAACTTCTCAAAAATGGAGGCGAGACATTGCGAGGAAGCGAGGCGACCGAGCGGAGAAGGGTGTGGGAGGGGGTGTCCCCATGCAATGCAACTCAAGAATAGAGTTTATCCTACTTTGTACATAAAACTCAGATTTCTGCTTTGGAAGAAATATGTGCTAACACAATCGGGTTCACCACTATTCACAGCGAACGCAGGAGGCCGCCATTGTTACGTCAGTGCGGACACCACTGTGATCGATGAATGATGCATTCCTGCACTTAACTAGTTGTCACCGCACCAAACCATTGTTTGAATACTTGTAGACGCTTTGATGAGTCTGCAAATCTGTTTGTCTTTTTTTTTGACTGTCCGCACAGACGTCATAATTCGCGAAGCATGCGGGTATTTACACAAACATGGCCGCTCCCATCATCTTTTGCCGCTGTAAAAACTAGTAAAATTTGGGTATGTTCACAGAAGGATTTCATGGGATCCAGTAGGCCAAAATTGCTAAGTCATGTATCAAATTAAATGTCTGTTCACCCTATAAATGATAATAGTAGCCGAAAGCCATAGTTCCATTGTCCCTTACATTTTAAAACCCTTACTTCTCCAATAATCGAATTTAATATGTTTGTGTTTTACTTCGGAAAAACATGTCTTGAGGGAACTCAGCCTCTGGATAATTCGGCACTTGATTAGTCGACACTAATACGACATTCGCTGGTTACACAGCGACACACACACCGAAAAGTACGTTATAATACACGTACCATCGATATCGATGACACGTACATACATACCAATACACTGTAGAGATGTACCCAGGTCTTGTATATATGCCTGGTATAACGTTAGGTTCAGGGGACACTACAGAGCACATTGAACGTATATAGGTTGAATAGGGAGTGACATGCAGTGGGTTAAGTTATCAAGTTAGTTGTTTAGTATGCACACTATGCATTTTATTGAGTGTACATTTTAGTGTAGACTGTAGGCTAATAGGAGGTGCGTGTAGAAGAGTGCTAAGGTATGACAGGCAAGCTGTAGAAAGTGACCAGGTACAATATTTGTTTTGTAGCTTAGCAACTAGAGTAGCGAGAGCCTTTGTTTCATGGATCCTTGCACTGTGTGTGTTCGCAAGTTAATGCATTGCCATTGCAGTCGGTCACGTTTTATATTGAACGATGTTTGTGTTCATCGACGTGTGTAGCTACCCATTAACGTCTAGCCTAGACGTTTAGCGATTTTGAAAAAATAAATAGATACAAAATTTGATTTCTCTCTTACCTGATCAAAAAGGTACACATAAATTAAATTGTAGAATGTGTCCGTTAAGTGCCTTCGTTCAGACCCACAAGTTACAAGATTTGTTTTCCCACCTGGTGTGGTGGATGCAAATGTGTTACACTCCTTATAACACACTTCCGGAGCACGATTGGCTAATCGCCTTTAGTGAATCGCGAATGTCTAATCGCGTTTGGAAAATCCATTCACACGTAACAAAGTAGGTACTTTGCAATCACTGTTTTCAATCGCGATTGTAAACGAGTTTTCAGGTACGTGCAAAAAGGCTGCTAGTAAAGGATTTGAATCTGTTGGAGCTCTAGTGTAACTACTATCCCGACCACTGCACTTAGCTCGAGAGAGGGCGTGTCATTCATTAGCCAGAAAAGAGTCAGCTACATCAAGGAGGTAGCCAGGGAAGCGGTATCGATAGCGATAGTACGCGATTTCTGGGGTATCGCCCTCTACGGACTTGATCAAGTTGGGGGGAAATGAAACAAAATACAATTAGCCAAAAAATTGACAAATATACGACGCTCACTGGAACAAAACCGTGGGAACTGACACTGATTGTAGGTCATCTCAACATGATGACGTGCATGCATATAAAGCCCTCCGTACACAGAGCCGACTCGACCCGATCCAACTGGCTTTCAGTCTGTTCGGCTCAGTATACGTTGCCTCAGGACTCCTGTTTTGCGGGTCAAGAGCCAGTCGGAGATCATTTGAGGCCGATTCAACTGAGTGAAACCGACTCTAGCCTGACTGAAAACAAGTCGAATCAGGTCGAGTCGGTTTTGTATGCGGAGGGCATGACTTATACTCGTGATGATACGGGTGTATTTATTTTTATAATACGTTATCCCTCCAGTGTCAAATCGCAGAGGGGATGGGGTTATGTGCAACCCCAGGGCACGCCCCCCCCCCCCCCCCCTTCCCCTCCCAATCCCCAATAATTTACTAAAAGCAATATACACAAAACATACGTGGAAAATCCTTCAAGAATTACAGAACAAACCACCTAATTCCATGTGCCCGACCCCAAAGTAGTCCGACCACGATACGCCACTGCCATTCAGATTATTTGTCTATCACCTGCACGCATGTCTATTGTTTTATAGTGTTTTGTATGACTCGTACTATGATACGAATATATTGATAGAGCTCTAGAACGTCGACTTTGGAAGGGTGCAACCACATTGGTTTACTACAGCATGTAAAGTGCATATAAAGCACAAACCTATGATTATGTGTACGTATATCTTGCATAAGTTGTTGAATTTAATGAGACTGGCCATGCTCCAAGTAACCCTTATTAATGATATTGATAGCACTAAGTATGGGTGGGTGGAATTACAATTCATACAAGCATAGGGAAAATGAAGGGTACCAACACCCCAAAATAATATTCTTATGTATATATAAAAGGTAACATTTTTACCTACAGATTGGGGGTACGTGGTACCCATGCCCCCCCCCCCCCCCCCCCATCCCCTGTGACTGCGCCATTTCTGCATTTCATTATAACCATTGTGTTCATTGATTGCTAAAAATGCTGCGCCCGGTAATCCCCTAATATTTACAAAATAACTGTGTACATAAGGATGATTAGACCTTCTTATGCCTAGGTCACAAATGATCCAGAGGCCGTACGATTTTTCTCCCTACGGCGGATTTTCTACGATTTTGGGAAATTGTGATATCGTACGATGTCTGTGGTATTTTAGAGTAGCAGTCACATATACTCCGGGGCTCGTACGATGACTTTGATATTAAAATAAAACATAAATCGCACGGCTCCCGTGAACACAAACGTATTGCCCGTACGGGTGCCTTACGGTGCTCTTACGGTGACTCCACGGTACCCGTACGATTTGAGTGGCCAAATATTCAGTCTCAAAATCGTACGATTTTCGAAGAAAAAAAGGCTGCGATGTCCGTGCTGTGCCCGTGCGATGTGTCTACGGGCTTACGGCAAGTACAAAATCGTACGTTGCATTTTTTGTTTAACTCCGCGTTAAACAAATTGTTGACATCGTACGGCAGGGAAAAATGCAACGGCGACTGTACGATAGCCACGGCACCCGTGCGGGCGCCGCAAGATTCCCGCAACATTTCACATAAAAGTGGCATCGTACCGGTGCCGTAGCCAAAATCGGAGCATTTGTGACCGTAGCATTAGCAGATAGCTACATATTAGCTTCAAATATATCATATTTGCTTAAATTGTGACCTGCAAATAATTGTTTGATACGTATTTGAAAACGATTGGTTTAACCCCCTCTGTGCTGCATACCGAGTTCACCGTTCGCTTGCATGCCAACCGTGCCGATTGGGAAATATACTCCGCAAAAAAAGAAACTGGACACTTGTATAAGACAAAATATTTCATATTCATTTACCATTTACGATAAAATATATGATATTGTATATCAAATTAAAGATAAAACGACCCTCTTCAATAATGGCATAGAATCCAGATGAAATCATTCATGCATGACTTGTCACGGTCAATTAACCACAGCAAGGTGTGTTATCAAAAATAGCAAAAATGAACATCCACTCAACCATATAAATGTTGATAAGCATAATCTAAAACGCTATATTCAGGACTTTGGCATAATCTTTCAATACAAATGTGACCTTTTCTATCTTCATTTCAATAAAAAGTATAAATGAAGACAAATTGTGAACGTTATAGGTTTTATTTTCATCCAAAAGTAACAAAATGGGAATTCCATGGCAAAGGTTTATTAGTAGAAACCACAGTTTGTGCCCTTATTTCAGCATGAAAAATGGTATAAATTCTTCTCAAGAATTCTACTGTAGTCCAAAGATCTTCAAAACCTGATGTCACCATTGGTCAAACAGTTGGGCAGTCTTTAACATGACATTTCTCTAGGTAACTATGGTTAAAATTGCAGGGGACACACTCAAACAGACAAGCTTCATGCCTCTAATACAGACCAGTATGATGATGCTCTCATAACCTGGCCCTGTTTTATTGACAAATTTGTATTTTCAGAGTTTGTTCATAATAATAAAGTTAAATAATGTCATAATTTACTTTCCCCGCACATCTTGTTTTAAGTGAAACACTTACTATCATCCTGATCATTTCAGTCGAATTGTGTGGTCCTCCATTGTTTTTGCTATTTTTGAAAACTGACCTTGCTATTGTTAATTAACCACGGCATTTCATGCATGAACGATTAAACCTTTAATTTATACCCTGCATGAAGAGGACTAAATTCCCTTTAATTTGATGCACGATAATCTACACTTTATTGTACATTAATATAAAATATTTCAACTTTTACAAGTGTCCAGTTTCTTTTTTTGCGGAGTATATATTACAAATGAAGAACAAATAATTATAAATTATGTAAACTAGTACTAAAATATCATTGTTCCGTGTTCATGGCCGTTGTTCAAGTGCCCCTGCTCCCCCCCCCCCCCCCCCCCCGCATCGACTCATCTGAAGTACAGACCGTCATTTGTCAACCTGCACGCCATATTTGTTCATTTACACAGCGTATCAGACAGATAAATACACATTCATGATCATGATGATATCTAACCTCTGAATTGTTATATTTCCCAGTTCAAAGCAACGCACATTCATCGCTATTTCAACACATGTTGGTTTGTAAAATATTTCATATCATAAATGCGATGCTACAATATACGAGATTACAAGATGGGTGATGAGTGAATGTGCAAGTTTCAGGATTAATGAATGCCATACATATGGCCGAATAATGAGCGAAAATGTTAAATGTTTGTGTTTTCATTGTTCTCATTGTCATAGGTTTGAGCACAGTTTAAACAATCCTCCGGATCGTTTCAAACTAAATCGTCACGGTAAATATTTCAATACCGAGATTTTAAAAAATATGAAGACAAAAAAGCTGGGTACATCCTTCTGATTGTAGGAGAAAAAATTTCAAGACATCAACGGATCGCAAGATTTGAAAGAATTTGGTAAATTCAGTCAAAGTTAAGATCCCTTTAAATAAGAGTATCCCTGCAAGATTGTAGCCTATCCAATAGGCATCGTGCTGTCTGGCAGGTTCTACAACCGGTACTGTATTAAACCGCGAAAGGCTCCGGTACTGTATTAAACCGCGAAAGGCTGAGTTTGAGCGGGGCAGCGCGAAGCCTATCGCCACTCGTGAACGTGAAAAGTTATATTTTCTTTTATTTACATAGAAAATCTTCGTAGAAATGCTACGAAGCCCATATTCATATGCCACAAGACCAGGTTGATCAGCTGTTTGTGAGTGTTAGTCTTCGTTTGGAAGCTGTAATGTAAAACCAAACGTGCAACCTTTCACAATACACTGTTAGTGGCATAGAGTAGTGGTTGTTATAGGGTCTCCGCTTCGGACTAGCGTATGCTGTATGCTGCACTGAACATACCACCGCGGTGCACCGGACCGGGTGCGGACGCGTCCATTATTTATAGGGTACGTCATTATAAAATATGTTGTTTTCTTTTAAAATAAAGAGTTGAGATTTGATATGGATGCAAAAAGGTAATTCTATGCTTTAGTTTTCATTGTAATGTATCTCATATTTTATCATTATGATAGTTATGATAATATTAATATCTGATACTAAATAAACCCTTAATACACGGTGGAACACGCCACCGATTAGGCATACGGTATCCACATCTAGCGATCTGATTGGTTGCTGATTTCTCTCATGAATAGTAATGCCTTATTCTCTTTGCTCATTAATGAATTACTGCGAATCCAGTGCTTAAAGGCTATATATGGAGCCAGTTTACCAGTATTTAGCTCTCTCACAGCTAGCTAGCTCGCGATCGCATAGAGAATCTCCAACCCATATAGAGCCTTGACTAAAGGCTAGCAAGATTGGGGAGGGCTCTTGACCATTACACCATATGAAGGAAACAATGTTAGTAGGAATGCATGACATCACTTTTTATAAGCTTATCCATTTTTCCCCATGCACCCTCATGGTTCAAGGTCCAGATGCCATTCCAGATAACAGTCCTTGTCCGGGGTTTAATTAGCTGTTTCAATTACGACGAACGTGCGAGGAACCCAGTGACACAGTGGCGTAGCGCCGTGGGTACAGAGGGAGGGGGCACCGGGGCACGCCCCCCCCCCCCCCCCCCCCATTATTTGACAAAAGCAATACAAACATACGGGTAAAATCTTTAGAAGATAAAGAAATCCAAATGTGTGCTCCTCTATTATAATTTGTGTGCCCCTATTCAGACCGACCATGCTACGCCTCTGCATTGACATGGCTAGAAACTACCCAAAACAAACGCCAATAGATTGAATACGCTTTTCACTTCCTGAAGCCAGACGCGTGACACAACGAGGACTACAATAGGAATCATTGGAATATCTAGCTGTGAACCATTGTTCGACATATCATTACTGGGACGAATAATCAGATGACAAAATAATGTCATATACGTTTTATGATGAGAAAATATAGATAGCATTGTTGAAAGCTGGTGGAAACGTTGTTGTGAAGACGGTTTACTCCCTGTTATTCATGTTAACATGTAAACTTATTGGATAATTATTGTCGTTTCGCTGTACACACATAAACAATGGAACTGAAAGAGATATGCTTTGTAGTCATCTTCTCTTCTTGTTTCGTTTGTACGATACAGCTAGTTCATGGAGGTAAATTAAGTTTCATCTTGTTGTTTCCAATTATTTTGTTATTGAAACTAGCTCATCCTTAATGTTCCATACTTCTGATTTCATGTAAATTTTCGAAATAGTTGTTACTACGAAATATTAGAAATCTCTTATTACTGAGTTTCCCAAATCCTGAAGCACTGTTCAAACTTCATTTTTTTGTCATTTTATTATATCGCTGAAACATTTTTTGCCAAAGTATAACACAATCAAGTCCAGGCAATTAAGTGGCCCAGTGGGATATTGATTTTGTTTTCATCAAAATTGAGATTTATATCTTAGAATGATCCATGGATTCTAAGATTTAAGAACATATATACTTTGTGGGGTAGGGGGTAGCTATCAGATGGACAAATTAAGGATTTTGTTATCAATGTTGTACATTTAGTGGGCCGGAAGTGATTATTTTCCAGCTTAGATTGGAGACTTTTTATTCTACTTTTCTTCAATAGTTCAAATAAAATTGTCCCAAATCAAAATTTTCACCATCCAAATTGTGTTCCTCTTTTTTCAGAGTGAAGTAGCAACATCTATTGTCATGAACAAAATAAACATGGCAGTCTATATGCGATTAACATGCCCTAAACTTCCATTGAACCAACTACTGCTATTTATCCCGCTATTTTCGTATTTGTATCCATGTCACATTCATCTAACAAATATCAATATTGTATATGACCTTCCAAGCTCATTTGCCGAAAATCTGATTTTTTAGACTAAAATTCTAAAAACTTAAAAAGTATTTACTCAAATTCAGTGAAATATTGAGAGATTGTTTATTTTTCTGAGATGAAGAGAATAATGGTGGCTTTTAGAGGTATCTCTACAGAAAAAAAAATTATGTTATGTTATGTGTCCCATTTCTGATTTTTTGTTTGAAGTTTTGATTTCACTAGGAAGATGGATGAATATTAGAAAAAGCCACCATTAGTTTGTTTGTCTATCACTGTAGTTTCTATGTTTACATTAACAAAGATGTATAACCCTACAATTTTTAGAAGATGCGATTTGAATGATGGCATGTCAATTTTTTTTTTTCTCAATATATTTGCCTTTTGAGCTCTTATTTTAAGTCCTATTGTCTAACTGTTTACTTGCTTGGATTCCTCACATTCTCAGCTTTCCAGCATTAATGGGTTTGTAGGGGGTAGCTTCAATAGTTTGAAAGATGTTCATGATTCCGTGAAAGTGCGCGAAAATGGCAAATAATACCCCACTGGGCCCCTTAAACCATTATGTTATAGAGTGCAATATATAGTACAATAACGCTTAATATCCAAGACTTGTAATTATGTCACGAAATCACCTTTCACTGCTATTTACGCTGTGATTCAATATGTCTTACAATTAAAATTGCTTGGTAAAATTGTCTTGTGCGTGTTCATCAATATCTTGTCAACATTTGATTTTCTCTTCGAGCGGCACATTTTTGCTTATGGTTGGACTTTTAAAGGGATAGTTGAGTTTGGTTTAAAGGGCGCTATACAAAATATTTTTTTGTGAGATAAATTTTAAAAATGACAGAATAAACATTATTTGATCACAATCTGTTCGGAAACGGCTGAAATGACCATAAATATAACCACTTGTAATAATTGTGGGGCCCACAATAATTCGATAATTTTGAACCAGCCGTTACAAAATGTAAAAAATGGTTCTTATTTTCAAAAATGTACATAGTTGTTGATTATCTCTTCATCTAATCACTATTTTAACAAAACATCACATGCACAATATTTTCTTTAAAATAGTTGAAACCAATAATTTTTTAGAGTGCGCCCTTTTGAGTTTTAACGGCTCTTTTTTAATGATAACAGGCTTTTTACTTAGTCGTTTGTAATTTTGTATTCCTTTCGAGCATGGTGGAGATATAACTACATGTATTATTAGTTTATAATGTAATGGTGCAGGTTTTTGTTACTAAAATTCAGTTTGACCAAAACTGTACTCCCTACACCAAAACTCAACTATCCCTTTAATAACTAATTAGGGTATATAACTTCTTTGCATTCAATAATTTGTGTAATAATTTCGAGTCTCGCGGTCTCACCATCACGCATTTTTCTTTAAGCATAATTCTTTCCCCCTTTCCTTCAACATTAGGCCTGATCAGCAACCTGGTGATTTTACAAACCAGGAAAGTTCTATATATTTGTTGTCATTATGCTAGAGCACGTACTCTTCTTTTCTTTTACCTTTCGGTATAATCTGTATCGAATTTTCACAATTATGTTTGGTTCGCTATAATGATCATTCAATGGACTCTATGTATAGTTGAATTCTGTTTGGGGCTTTTTCCCCAAAATTTGCATTTCATTTTTTTCTTTCTATGTATATACATGTATATTGTAGCGGCCCTCCGTCCCAGATGTTATAGGTAGCATCCCCGAGCGGTAAGGAGCTGGACGGGGGCTACAACTTGCTTTTAATTGCTCCTCCATCGATGATGTTGTTGGAAACCTGACGTGGGGTTCCTTCCAAAATATATGGGATAAGTTATAGGTTCGGGGAGAAAGCGTTTATATCAGTGTTTGATTGTGTATTATATTCAATACTCCATAATTTCTATTTCCAGCACTTTAACCCACACAATCACTTTCAATTCAAACACATTAAGTTCAATAAATAAATGTCCACAAATGATATTTAAGTGGAACTGGTTCTTTCCAGTATACAAAGTTTAATTAAAACAACTACTATATAAATCATAATACATGCTTCATGTCCCCTAAGACGCCACTTCTTACAGCCAAAATTTCTAAGTATCAACTTTTATACTTAGTTTATTCTTAAACGACACCCAAAATGTTTAAGTATAAATTGCTATACTATTCTGACTATGACCAAAATTCTCTAAGTGTCACTTTTTGGACATAACTTATTATTCAACCCAATTGAGCCTATTTGTTTGTACTAAAAATAACAGAGTCCCAAAAGCGGTCGGTAATCGACCACTGGCTTTGCATGCATACAACGGCGAGTCTTCATCAGATCGAAGTAATATTTTGTTTGTCTTAGCAGCGAGAAGAATTGTCTTTGAAGCGGGTATTGTATTTATCTTTGCAGAGAAGAAGATTTGTCTTTGGAGCGGATATTGTATTTATCTTTGCAGAGAAGAAGTGTCTTGTAATATCGTCCGAGTCCCTCTTTGCCGTCTAATATCGTCCCATTCCCTCTGTGTCTTCTAGTATCGTCCCAGTCCCTCTGTGCCTTCTAGTATCGTCCAACTTCTTCTTCGTCTTCTAGTTTCGTCCATGCAAGTCCCTCTTCGTCGTCCATGATTTCTCCTAAGTCCAGATGCTTTCCTCCTGATTTTCTTCTAAGTCCAGATCCTTTCCTCCTGATTTTCTTCTAAGTCCAGATCCTTTCCTCCTGATTTTCTTCAGAGTCCTCCACCGCTGGTTGTATGCATGGTCAGCCTTAGGTTTCTTACTTCTTGCCTTCTTTCCTCCCCGACGAACTGAACATTTTCGTCTTAAACATCGCCTTTTATAATGAATTTAACACAGGGCTCTATGGCCAATATGGGCACCCACTAAAATTAGGAGCCACACCCCTCCTCCCTTCTAATTGGTTGGAGGTCACCCACCAAAGGCGAAATCCCCTCCCATCCCATTTCTTATTGGTCGATATTATTTTGGCTCCAACGGGATTGGTTTATAACTTACAACACAATAATAATAGGGAAACTTTCCACTGGTCTCTATACAAAATTAACTCTCCCACTATCAGTTATTTCAACTTACACTGACCAATACATATGGTTTATACACAATATCATATTACTTGACATCGAATGTCCTATTATAAACAAAAGTCACCGGAAAGAGGGGTAATAATACGAGGAAAAAGTTTGTGTAAAGGTGGAGTAAGATTTAGGGAAAAGAGACGGTCAAGTACCGAACCAGGGTTCACGAGAAGTAGAATTTGTGTGAAAGGAAAGTTAAAACAAGAACGGGGTTGCCAAAGCAAGGGTCATCTACAAAGAAAGATAAGAGGAGAAGGGGAGAGTTGGGGACAGAAAGAAAGTTTGGGTGCAGGGGGAAATAATGAACAAGTTAGGTATGTCAAATATCTGATAGAGTCCAGACCAGTGGAGAGATGCCTACACTTTCAAAAACAATACTATTCCTATGTCCTTCAATACTTTAAAGTTACTCTCTGCCTTTGCTTGTACGAAATTGTGGTTCGTTACAATATATACAATGTATATATACATGTATCTACAAAGAAAGAAAAAATGAAATGCAAATAATTAGTGTAGATAATTATACAAAGTGTGTCAGTGACATTATCCATAATTTTTACCCAATATTCTACCTTTTTTCGGCAGTCAAGAGCGAACGGTTCCAATGTTCAAATTCAAGTGTAATCAAATCAAATCAAATCAAGATGTTTACATAAAATGACCTTGAATAGAAAACGTATCACCTTTTGATTTCGTCAAGATTGTTATGTATTTATTTATTCTTCCCAATTTTGTGCGTCGCATATCTCAAGATCAGATCAATCAATTGTCATGAATCTTCACATGATGATATATCATGATCTAAATTAGATCTGCGAACCAATTTTCTAAATGTTCCAGGTCATTTCCAGCATTTCAAAATTTTGCGCGCTGTGCGCGTTTGCCGCGCGCTTTCCCGCGCGTAGCGCGCGCACGGAACGAAAAAATCGCGTTCTTTTTATTGGAATCTGTTCCCTATACTTTCTATGATAAATTAAAACAGTTTCCAGATCTCCTTGACCAGAAATGTTCGAATGCGAGGGCGTAAAACAATACAATCCGCGAGTGCTGCTATGCGCAAAATATGTACAAAATATGCCCTTTATTAACTGATAATAATTTTTAAATCCGTGGACAATTTTCCTGACAGAATAATGAGTTGTAGATATGACGTCATGCATCATTATTGCCAACCGGACATCATTACGTAACCATATGACCATGAGAATTGAACGTTTGCAGTTTTCATCGATTTTTACATTTACGATTATGTTTATATCATGTTTGGATCCCGATATCTCAATCAATTCAGCTTGAATTTGTCCCAGGTTTTGTTGCTGGGATGATTTAAAACAATTACTAGATCTTTCCGACCGGAAATGTGCCAATGCGCGCGTGTTACACATGAAAACCGCGCGTGCTGCCATATGTAAAATATATGAAAATGTGGTAATAACATGCCCTTTCTATTTCATCATAATTTTGAAAATCCATCATCAAAGTTTTTTGTTCTTATATATTCCTGACAGAGTATGAAATGTAGATATGGTGTGATGTTTATCAAATCGCCATGAGAAGCGACAATGAAGTTTTGATTGATTTCATGAATTTTGTATTATGTTTGGAAGGTGTATTTGTGTCTCTATTCCCTTAGATTCTGCTCGAATCCGTCCAAAATTTCGATATGTTGTAGCAAAGATCTGGAGGAAAAATAATATGATCCTATTATTTTGCTCAGATAATGGCAACATTTTTTTCTCTTTTATTGCAATCTAAGCATACAAATATCTGAAGATATTCGAGTAAGCCGTTATATTTCTTTGGTGTCGTAACTTTCGGTGTTTTAATTAGACATTCGAGAGCGACAATTAGCTCCCAAAACGGGCTATCAAATCAGCGCATATATCCATGCTAATTTACTCGAGTACCCGCCCTCTCCGAACTATAGGGCTACTCCACCAATAATCTTCTCTGTGAGTGGAATTCGTGGAAATACATGCAAAGCGCCCTCTCAGCTACCTCATAAATACAATACATATTCAGATACCGCTAAACTGGTAATTCTATCTGTATACGGTCTCTCCCCACTGATAGCTCTTATCGCGAAATATCCCTTGGGACTGCTCGGACATTCCTGAACAATGACGTGACTGTCTGTCTGTTGCCAATGTCATGGAAGCCTTAAAGGGGTCCACCAGGCAAAGAACAACACAATAATTATATGTTTTGGTACCGTTTTGTGTTATCAAATAGATACCCAACATTTTGCAAAGGGTTGTGTAATTCATAAACAAAGCAATTAATTTCCACCACTTACGGAACCACTACTATTTCCTGGTTCCGTACGTGCCAAACATTTGCGAGTGCGCCAATGCTATTCACGCGTACGTTTGGAGACAATAGAATCCCGGGCGATTCGTTCGCTCTGGACAAAGTAGTCTCGTACATGCAGACCCATGAACGCATGCTTTAGAATGGTGATGCGTTTTCCAATTTGTTTTTCTTTTCTGGAAACATATTTTTGTGAACTTGTTGATGGAATGGAATACTAAAGATGTTACCTTTCATTTATAAGAATATTATTTTTGGGTGGTGGTACCCTTTAAGTCAATGCTCTGGCGTGGAGATTATACACACGAGCGATGGAGGTCTACAATATACAGCAGGGGCGTAATGGGCAAAAACCTTTGGGGGGCTCATTTCGCGCTATCGCGATATCTCAAGAACCAATATACATATTGTCCATATTTAAACCAAACTTGGTAAATGTATGTGTCTGCCTGTTGCCAATGTCATAGTAGCCTTCAGTCAATGCACTTAGGTGATACGTATAATACGTATCACCTATTGAGTTTGTTCGAATTTGTATTATTTATCTATTCTGCCAATTTTGTTCGTCGCATATCTCAAGAATGGATGAATCAATTTTCATGAATCATCACATGATGATAGATCATGATCTAACCTAGTGCAGAGTATATTTTAAGTGACGTCATCAGGACGCCATTTTGTAAAATTTAAATAATCATCATCTCAGTCATGCATCATCACAATTCAAATTTATTGTCAATATAAATCAGGTCAAATTCATCTTTCAAGCCTATGCGCATGTGCCTACACTTGGAGACGCGCGCGTACGCGTTCGTCAAATAAAACAAAGTTTTAAAAATGTTCAAAACCCCACTCCGAGTAATTTACTATATGTTTCAGACAATTTTAAGCGTTTCAAAAATGTCCGCGCGTGCGCGTCGGCGCGCGTATTTGCGGGCGTAACGCAAAACAGGACAAATTTTGTTTTTTCACATGTTTTGCAATCCTTAAACATTCCTCAATACACCCTATCAATTTGAGTCATTGTTGACTCATAATGACGGAGTACGCGTGCGTCAAAGTCAAAATTACGCGCGCACGCAAAAATGGCAAAATATGGTAAAAACATACCTTTCTATATTCGGCCATAACTTCATAAAACGTATGGATAGCCCCCAATTTCTTGTCATCTTTTTGAAAGTATATGAGTTGTAGGTGTGATTTTTGTAATTTACATCATTTAGCTTTATCGGATATTCTAAAAGCGTCCTATGGCACGTTGAAGTTACGAATTCAACTTTTTGTCAATTTTAATGCATCTCGTTTCGAATGATGAGTCCAAATCTGTTAAAAATTAAGAGTAATCCAAAACGTACATGTATGTTTTCGACCTATTACTGCTGAAGAATTATGCTATCATTTTGAAGTCACGCATGTAGATAGAGATTAACAAGACCCAACATTTCATAAGTTCACTTAAAATCGTTAAAATGCACATTTCATTATGTTATTTACAGTAAAAGGTCAAATATATCGCGTATGGTTTCTCAATAACCGTGCACGGCACGGAGTGACATTCGGCACACTTGTAGATTACAATGAAAGGAACATTTCATAAAATAAGGTCGAATTATGAAAATGGGGTTAGAGATATGTAAATGAGGTTCAAATATGTGAATTTGAATCTGTGTAGACTTTTAGAACAAGGCACAAGGATCATTTCATAACGTAACACTCGCGCACGAAAACGCTCCATTCATTATGTATGCGAGTGTCAAACGGCCATTATTAAAACCTGAAAGCCGAAATTGGACATACAAATTAGATAAAACAGTACAAAATGCATTATTTTATTTAGGGTATTAACATGTCTAACAAAAATAGTTTCCTTTCATTATCAAGTCAATCCCTTGAGAGCTGCTTATAAGCATCAGGACAATGGGCTCTTTGAAATTCAATTCTTAACAGTATAACAGTAAAACAGGTCACCAGCAAAACAATGTCCAGGATGATCCAGGACGCAATGTGGCTGATGACAGACTTTGCCATAACTTAATTTCAAAGGGCCAATTGTCCTGATGCTTATAAGCAGCTATTTAGGGATTGACTTGATAATGAAAGGAAACTATTGGAATATCTCCGGGGACCATACTTACGAGACAATAAGTATGCTGGTGCAAAGTGTTACCGGTAGTCAAGTTGAGCCACAAGTTGAGAATTCAGGCCATTAAGTTTTATTTACATTTTTTCTTCAAATATCAATGTTTGATTTAGGTGAGCAAGTATGCGTCCGTAGCCCCACCTCAATGTGCACCTGCATCGAACCGCCTCCTACCCTCCCCGCCATGCCTCGGTTTTGTCCTGATTGTCCTGATCGTGGTAAGATATTAATTTAACAGTTTAAAAACTTCACAAGTGATCTATTAACACTGTCAAATTCGGCTTATGCCGAAAGGGTGGGTAGCGTCGCATTGACTGGAACGCGACCATTCGTCCAAAGCCCCCCCCCCCCCCCCCCCCCGTTTTGCCGAAAGGCTGCGTTGGGAGCGTCGAAAAGAAGATTAAGAGAATGAAGAAAAAGAAAGAAGAAAGAAAAAGATGAAGAAGATGAAGAAAAAGAAGAAAGAGGAAAAAGATGGAGAAGCAGAACTATCCAGAAGGCTAAATTTAACCATTTGGTCAACCCATCGGCTAAATTGAACAAAAAATCACATGACCCCAAAACCACAGCGGTTGTCCTTTCCAGGACCACGCCCCCAACCCACCCCTTCCCAGCTAGCCACCTGACGTCGGGCCGATGTCGGAAGTTGGTTGCCGGATGTCGGCATATCGCCGTTGGCTCGAGGTTAAAATGTCCGCCAGCCCAACATCGTCACGACGTCATTTTTGTGATATATTGGCATAACGTCATTTTCCGACAATGGCCCAACATCATCTCATGACATGATTAATTCAATCAGAGATAACTACTCCTGTACAAACGACCGCCGTATTGACAACAACACTAGAACCAACAGCTACAGTAGAGTCGAGTACAGTTCAACCGACACCAGCGCCTTGACAACCAATATGGAGTCACCTACGAGTTCAAGTAAGAAATAGCGTTTAGAACTGTGTTGTACAAATTGCGGTGTGATGCTGTTTTTTATTTAATTTTCCCATTATTTAATTACGACCCTTAAATGAGAATGTAAAGTTGGTCCTTGTCTCAAAGGATTTAACAAAATATTGTCTGCACAGTATGTCCACTGCCATGTGAACACTATTTTATTTTAATTCAATCAGAGATAACGACTCCTGTACAATCGACGGCCACAAGCGAACCCCCGAGGACTACGGAAGGCACTTCGATGACCACCGTGACAGTATTACTTTCCACTCCCACCAGGTCCACCGAACGACAAGGGACTGAACCTCAGGAAGTGACGTCAACCCCTGCTCCAACAGGTGAATGTTGTAGTGGATGTGGATTTTTAAGCACTTGACTGCTACTCACGGGATACGAGTTCGATTGCAAACGAAATGCCCCGGCATAAATAATGTCTTTCAATTACACGGCTTTTAATCTACATTGCTGCTATCTCTTCCCAGGAGTACAAATAGGTACTTGGTCTTGCGTTATTTAGCTTGCAGCGCCCTATGTTCTATAGTAGTTTGGGCTAGTATGCTCCCAGGGAGATGCTACACAATACAATCGAACTGTACCAGATAACCAAATGTGCTAATCAGGGAGGGAGGGGGGTAAACTCCTCATGTATGTGGGGACTTGAACGTGATTAGAAGCCTTTTGGCAACGTCACAAAGACCAATTGCCGTACCTATTCCAATTACATTACTACATTTCTTATTTCTCCTTTTCTTTCTCCCAGAAACAACTCGTCCGTCGTGTAACGAGGGAATAGAGATCCGCAATCCAGACACTGGCAAATGCGACTGTCGCCCAGACCTCTACAGAAGTACGGAAGGGAAGTGCAAAGGTTGGCGAAATAATGTATTCTTTAATGGAACTGTAACAAACAAACGGCTAAATAATGTAGTCGTTAAAGATAATTATAGACTATTGATATTTTCAAAATGTTATCTTCTGTTATTAACCCTCCGAGTGCTTAGTTAAATTTTACGAATCCATATCTCCCCAGTTCTCTAGACAAATAAAATGAACATGTAGAAAGAACATTTAGCTTGGTAAAATTTTATCCAAGTGTATAAAACTGTTTCAAAATTGTATTCAAAACTGATATAATGTAAAGTGTGTATAAAAGAACAAATCAATAGATCTGATTCTATGAGATTTGTGACTTGAGTCGACCGTGTCACTCGGAGTGTCAACGCTATTTTTTAAAGAGAGAAATTATAGTTAATATACACGTCCGTATACAATATGCATGACAGTATTTATCACTTTCATCTCTAGGAGTTTTATAACAAAAAATATGACAGGGGTTACCAGATGCAAGCAGAAATTTCACCAGTACCACACTCGCACATTTCCCACTCCCATGTACACACTTGTTTCACACACACCGTTCCCTCCCTTCCAAGTAACCAAGTATCCAACTAGATTGAAAGCAACAACTGAAACCAATGTGTCTTCTTGCTCAGTAACACACTGGTGTAGCGAGGTCGACTATTTGAGGTTACACAAATATGAGGGCACATATTTTGTATTTCTATATTTTGACGGATATTACCGTAATTAATTATGTATGTTGTGTTTGTCAAATTATAAGAGGTCGATTGCCCCCCCCCCCCCCTCCCCCGATCCTGTAGCTACGCCACTGGAAAGGAACGTGTTCGTGCTCAGGGACACATGTGTTATGTCACGTTGGACATTGCCCCCATGGCTACCACATTCAAAGACACGGGCCGGAGCCAGTAATTGTATCACGATTCTGTAACTTCATTTGTAAAGTCTTACTTTATAATTTCCCTATGTTCCGGTTAAATAGAAACAAAGGCCGTGGCGGTATCGATTAAATTCACCGCGGTAAATGGAAAGGAGGCGAACTTCACGGATGAGTTAAACAACCCCGAATCTGATGCGTTTAAAGAGATGGAAATTGAAGTCTGCGCACCGGTAAACCTAGCAAACTTTGTCCATTTCATAATCAAATCACTGGCGTAGATCCGTACGTTATATCTATTGTTCGGGGAGATATTAAAAAATAAATCCCAAACATTATAATAAGCCCTTGTCGCATATCATCTGAGAGCGTAAACGGAGTACCTTTGTATGCGTTTCTTGTCCGTTTTTTGTTCGGCGAATATGTTATTTCACAGGAGATGGACGTTGCTATACGGCGGAAAGTGTTGTGTGTGAAGCAATGCTGTAAGACGACTTTCACCACAGGATAATTTTATTTCACAAACTGTCTATTCGTCGGGCATCCGTTTACGATATCCGGTGATATGTGACAACACCGTCCTATAGGTATCACTTACATATCTACGCCAGCGATTAAGATATTTACGTACTAGGCCTAACTAAGTAAGTATATTATCACATACACTGGGCCAAAAAAGAAAATTATAATTTTTCACACGGTCATATCTTGAAAATCTGTCCATCGAAATGAACCAAAATGACACACAGGATTACTTCATTACTATACTCTGATGAAATATCAGTATGCAAACGTTTACCTTACTGACAGAACTGAAAATGCACTGACATGGAACCGATTGCTGTATCACATGTCACAGCCTAGACATTTCGGGAACAGAGTTTAAGGCAGGTGAGGAAGTCAAACCAATTGAAATGAAGGTAATATACCGGCAGCCCAGATGTCTTTTGTGCATCGAAAAGCGTACTGATTGTTGAACATATGAATATTTAGAGGAGAATGTAACAAATTCAAAATTATGAGTCTCCCGGGGTGTACCCGTAGATAAAGGGGTCATTTGCGCCTCCAAAGTTTGGCCCCTGGGGATTGTCCGAAACAGATTACAAAGTGATCGCTGATGCGTATCTGGCAATTTCGGAAAAAATGTTACGTTGCCTGTTTTGAAAGACGAAATACACGTTGATGCATTGGGGATTATATCCTCTTGCAACTTAACAAATATGTCTTACAGATTACAGAATACATATTGATAGCACGTTTAAATATGCCAAAGGCCATATAAATACATTTGAATGAAACCCATCACCAAAACAAGTTCAAACAGGGCTTCCACTTACAAATGAATTTGAAAAACACTTGTCTAGAAAATAGCCGAATGCAGAGGAACCAATATGAGCGCATGGCATAGCGACAGGGCACACACAAACACACACACACATTCACCTATGGTCATGCGTCACGAGGTTGCCTCCTTTTGCGTTACAAACCGATTTAAGATCCTGCGAGAGAATGTATATTGTACTTTACATGCAGCTATGGCGCCAATAATACACATATAAAACTTAGCCTTACGTCTGATTTTGTGCAGCGATCGTGTGGGTTCATTTATAACATTTACGTACGGAAATACAATTTCTGAAAGTGGAAGTTCATTTTTTAAAGACAACTTTGACGAGTCGATCTTCAACATTCAGAGGCATCTGTAGGGTAATTTAACGGATGACATATCCAATATGTATTTTGTAATCTGTAAGACATATTTGTTAAGTTGCAAGAGGTTTTGGATATAATCCCCAATGCATCAACGTGTATTTCGTCTTTCAAAACAGGCAACGTAAAATTTTCCGAAATTGTCAGATACGCATCAGCGATCACTTTGTAATCTGTTTCGCTCTCCCCGCAGTCAGCGATGTTGAACACGGTACATTCGCCAAAAAAAAGAAGCATCGGACAATCCCCAGGGGTCAAACTTTGGAGGCGCAAAGGACCCCTTTATCTACGGGTACACCCCGGGATACTCATATTTTTGGATTTGTTACATTCAAGTTCTTCTCTAAATATTCATATGTTCAACAATCAGTACGCTTTTCGATGCACAAAAGACCTCCGGGCTGCCGGTCTATAATGTCAGTTACCCAAACACAGACATCAATAGTGAGTGTGTCCACCATGTGCTTAGAAGCATTCAGTGCGTCTGCTACGCATGCTGTCCACCAGGTTTCTGATACAGGCTTGGGGGAGATTGCTCCACTATAGAGCTCCTGTAGAGCTAAGATCTAAGTGTGTGTATAAACAGGCGGAGTGTTCCTTTCTGTGATATGTGGTCCCGGAAGCTGTTCCATGTCAGTGCTTTATGCTGTTATGTTAGTTGGGCAACTGCCTGGTTATTAACATGAATTTAGAATAGAGTATTGAAATAATCCGGTATCTCAGTTTGGATCATTTTGATGGACAGGATTTTAAAGAATGACCATCTGAAAAATTCTAAGTTTAGTTTAGCCCAGTGTAGTTATTGAAATATGGATACGGTTGGGAATGTTGTATGCCAACACTGACGAAATGATTGGTAAAATATGTACATGTAGTACTTTAGTCTAATATTTCCACTGAGATGCTGAGTGATTTCCGGGGTCCGAAGTCTTTTACCTTTATCTTTCAATTTTTCTATGGTATTTTGCTCGAATAATAATCATTTGTTTTTCCTTTTAATCCGAAAAGGGGGGTATCAGATTCCGTTTGAAAATAATTTAGATTTTTGTTTCTAATTTTGCCCAATAATAATATTACTTGGCCCTAAAATGAAATGGTTTTGCCCGATTTTGAGCCACCTTTGGTTTAGATATTGCCGTTTTCAAAACTCACGATTGCTGATATAATATAACAAACCCCATTTTATTTTCCTTTTCCGATGAACAGTTTGATGAGCTTTATATCGGAAACCAAGAATATGTAGGATGCAAGGTGACTTCATTCAGGAATGGTAGCATCATAGCAAACTACGCCATCACTTTCGCTAGAACCTCAAATGAGACGGCTTCATCGGTAGAGGACGCTGTTCAACAAGAATTAAATGATACAAACGGAGCCTTCAGAAACTTCACATATGAAAAAAGTTCTTTGACTGCCAAACGTAAGTCTGACAATTTTAAAAGAAATGCGAATTCAGTCCTTTTTGTTCTAAATATCCATGAAAGATAGTTGTATAGCATATCATTATAGTCTGTAATGATGTGGTCATGCGTAGTTTCACTTATATTTGACAATTTTCGAATATTGATTGAAAGATGTATTCATCTATTGGCCAAAACCGGACAATTCATTTAAATATAATTAATTCGCCTCCATTTTCCTGATGTAAAATTAGCTGTAGTGATGCTATGTCGTCATTATTTTAATACTTTCTGTATTATGCCTCCTTTTCAGCCCGGCTACATACGGCACAGTAGTAAATGCCTAGATTAAACAGATTTACTAATTGTTAACATTAAAAGTATCAATTTAATTTGCTTTCAATCAGCGCTGGACTATTGCAGTACGGAGCTCGATGACTGTAGTGAATTTGCAAAATGCACAGATTTGGGCGATGGCGAGTTTACATGTGCGTGTAATGAAGATTATGATGATCCTTATCCAGAGACGCGTCCAGGCCGGGTGTGCGAAGGTAGGTTTACTGACAACATTCAGACTATTATGCATTTTAAAAAGGTATATTGAAGTTCTTCATGATAATAAGAGCAATGATGTTAATAAAAAAATATGATTAGAAACATAACATGATGATAACAGCATAATTGTCTCGTCACCGAAGGTGGTATTGAGTCTTCAATTAAATCAAAATGGCGTTTGTCAGCTAGTCCGTCTGTCTGTATGTCCGTCCGTCTGTCTGGCAACCAAAAGTTGTAATTGGAAAGTCATTATTGCTATTTATTGTGTAAACATTCATCCATTCCTTTATTATGTTCATATATTATTTAAAATATTGTATATTCATAATAAGTTGAATTCAAAGTAGCTTTCTGTCTCTCATGTATACACTATTTAGAACCAGTCCCAACAGAAGGTAGTTCAACAGAAGGTGGTTGTTCAACAGAAGGTAGTTCAACAGAAGGAAGTAAGTACTTTAATTATGAGTGGTTTTAACAGCGCTTCGGTCGTTTTTAAGTTCTCAAATAATTATAGCTCGTTAGCGTTACAGGGGTAGTTCAGTTTTGGTATAGAGGGCGCTGCGCGAAATAATTTGTTTTGTGAGTTTATGAAAAACTGAGTGTCAAATCTTAAAGATCATACAATTTTGATGACAGAATAAAATTTATTCGATCAAAATCGGTTCAGAAACCGCTACAATATCAATGAATATATTCGTTCGGGGGCCCCAGGTTTATTCGATAATTTCTACAAAATATATAAAATGCTTACACCTTTTCAAAAGAGGTTTTTTAATAGTTGTTGATGACCTATCTATTTCATCTTTATTTTAACATAACATGCACAGTTTTGTATTAAAAATAGTTGAAGCAAAGGTTTTTAGAGAAAGCCCTCTTAAGTTTTGATGGCTCTTTTTTAATGATAACAGGCTTTTTACTTAGTTTCTTGTAAATTTGTTATACGTTTCGAGCACTGTGGAGTTATGAATATTAGTTTGTACATTCAATGTTATAGTGCAGGTTTGGTTAAGGCCCAGTCCCATACTGACGATTTTCACGGCGAATGGCAACGATTTGACATTCGTCGAGAAAATCGCTCAGGTCGTGTTGCATCGTGTTACATCGTATCGGTTCTTCCCCCAAAACCGTTGCGCATCGCGAAGAAAATCGTGAAAGCGGAGCCAAAATCGCCGTCTTCAACTGTTCAAAACAATCGCCACGCCACGACGATTTTCACCAAAAATCATTGTATTTACCGTTGCATATTCGTGTCAAGTCGTTCCACATCGTTGCAATTCGTTGCGACTCGTATCGCTGTGAAGATCGCCGCTTTCCGTTTTTGAACTGACCATGGGCGTATAGACTTATACGTAATACCTATTCATCACGAAGGGGGGTGAATTAATAGATCATCCCTTGTTGAATGGTATCAATGACAGATCTACGCCCATGGAACTGACTCAAATAAGTCCGATTGTTCATATTGTGCACTGCCCGATTGTTCCAT
This sequence comes from Echinarachnius parma, assembly GCA_037951105.1. Taxonomy (NCBI): domain Eukaryota; kingdom Metazoa; phylum Echinodermata; class Echinoidea; order Clypeasteroida; family Echinarachniidae; genus Echinarachnius; species Echinarachnius parma. The sequence goes on along the minus strand of JBAMJV010009876.1, from coordinate 8,952 downwards.
AAAAACATGTGAGGAAATCGTTGCGACATGGCGATAGTTTTGAACCGGTTCAAAACATTCGTTGTGCTAACACGATTCATGGCGTTCTTCGCGATGCGCAACGGTTCGAAGAACGAATTAAAACGACTCGCAACGAACTACAACGACTCTCGACTACTCAAGCGATTTTCTCCACGAATGATAATTCGGTGCGAGTCGCCGTAAAAGTCGACACTATGGGACCACAACTTTTTTTTCTGCCACGATTTTTCTACCGCAATGGTTAAAGACAAAAGAACGACGAACTGACTCGTCGAACAACGACGAAGAACGAATATTCGTCTTGAATCGCCGTACAATTATTCCCCATTCGTTGTTAAATCGTGGTTAAATCGAGTCGATTCGTTCTAGTAAATCGTTGCGAGTCGTTGCGATTCGCCGTGAAAATCGTCAGTATGGGACTGGGCCTTTCCAAACATTCAGTTTGACCAAAACTGTACTATCTCTTTAAAGGGATAGGGTATTGGTATAGAGGGCAATTCACAAATATTTTTTGTGAGATAATAAAAAACTGAATGTCAAATTTGAAAGAACATACAATTCTAATGACAGAATAAACTTTATTATCAAAATCGGTTCAGAAACGGCTGCAATATCCATAAACATATTTTTATTTAAAAAATTCTTCGCCAGGGGATATTTTGACTTTTTAGAAGAATTTTTAAAAATGCTTTAAGACTACTTTGAAAAAATCTGAATAGCTTTTTAAAAAGTTGTTGATGATCTCTCTGTTGAATTAGCATTTTAACAAACTATTAAATGCACAATTTTGTATGAAAAATGGCTAAAACCGATGGGGTTTTTTTTAGAGAGCGCCCTCTTGAGTTGTAACGGCTCTTTTTTTAATGATAACAGGGGTTTTACTTAGTCGCTTGTAATTGTGTATACTTTTCGAGCACGACGAAGTTATAACTATAATTTTGCACCGTAATGGTGCAGGTTTTGGTTCCTAAAGTTAAGTTTGACCAATACTCAACTATCCCTAGGGATCTAGTAACCTTGCTGACCAAAAGTGCCAAAAGTGATGAGTGATTAATTAAATGTGTATTGGTGTGTTCTCACACGTCCACAAAGTAATGTGTGGAAATTTCACGTTAATTGGATGTTTTTTGGCCGAGAAATGAGCAAAAATGCAATTTGATATTCACTTACTCATTGCACTTATTTTATACACGGCTTAAATTATCCCGAAGACAATTTAACATTCTGAACATTTCAATCGTAAACATCTTTTGAACGAAATCGAAATTTTAAAAACCCAAACATTTCCCGTGCTCTTATTGTTAAAAGGATCTAGTAACTATGTTGGCAAGTGCAAAAAGTGATGAGTTATTAATAAAATGTGTATTGGAGTGATCTGATATGTCCACAAAGTGGACTGAACTGATATGTCCACAAAGTAATGTGTGAGATATGAGCAAAAATGCAAAGCGATATTCACTTTTACTCATTGTACTTACAAATTTGTACGTAGCATGAAATTATCCCGTAGACAATTTCATATCTGAACACTTCAATCGTAATTCTTTTGAACAAATGGACATTTGAAAAAACGAAACCTGTCCCGTGCTTTTATTGTTAATATGAATATGTTAAGGTATGATAGAACCACTAGAGTTCCAAGTAAGTTACCAAGTCCCTTTCATATGAATATTACAACGTATGAGAAAACCACTAGTCTAAGAGTTCCAAGTAAGTTTTGAGGATTTGACAATGTAACTAAGTCCCTTTAAACATACGGTTCATTATATTATATGAGTAATTGCTCACCAAAACATTTTATCTAGCTTTGTATAAAGATATGATATAAAATAGGGGGTATTTTTGTATTATTTAGGAATAATTTAAGATTACTATAATTGGTTTTGACCTTATACCGAGCCTTTGTACAGTTTCCAATGTTGATTAAAGAACGATTTTGTAAAGAATTGTATCCTGTTCATGTTCATTTAAATAGTCATTTACTGAAAGCCACCAAAGTAAGATAGTAAAATAATATTGAATAATAACGTTTAAAGGAATGGTTATTTTCCTTGTATGTATAGTTAATTGTTTAGATCATGTCTAAAAGGGTCAGTTCAGTTTTGGTAGAGAGGGCGCTGCACAACTCAATTTTTGTGTGAGATAATGAAAAACTGAGTGTCGAATTTTAAAGAACATGCAGTTCTAATGGCAGAGTGAACTTTATTTGGTCAAAATCGGTTCGGAAATGGCTGAAATATCAATAAATATATCCGATCGTAATAAATTTGAGCCCCAAATTTATTCGATGATTTAAAAAAAAAAATGCTTACACTTTTCAAAAATTGTCAAAAGCGTTTTATAAATTGTTGTGGAATATCTCTCTATTTAATCCTTATTTCAATGAAACATTACATGCATAATTTTGTATGAAAAATTGTTGAAACCAATGCCTTTTTAGAGAGCGCCCTATTGTGTTTTAATGGATCTTTTTGAATAACAGGCTTTTTTACTTAGTCGTTTGTAATTGTGTATACCTTTCGAGCATGGTGGAGTTGGAACTATTAGTTTGTAATGTTACTGTGCAGGTTTTGATTACTAAAGTTCAGCATTCCAAAACTCTCAAATTTATTGAAAAATGTATTACGCAACAAATAAATGAATAAATTAATATTAAAAATATGAATAAATGCAAACATAAATAATTAATATATAAAGGTACAGCTAAACAAAATTGTACCAATTAAATATAGTTTTAATTGCAACATATGTAAACAAAATATTTGGAATAATTCATAGGTCTACAGGAGTATATGTTTTACCAAATAAGTGTGGCGTCTTCTGGTGATTCTGCTCAGGAGCAGGTCCTTATCACCATCACACCTCTCTTCTCATGGCTCTTCTTTTAAAGTCTCCATATGGGCCATTCGTAACAGAATCCAACATCATGATGCGTTTCCTTCCTCTTGATCTCTTTCCTGGTATTCTTCCTTCCAGTACCAGTCTGAGCAAATTGTTATGTCTGATGCTGTGTGCCACCCATTTCCTCTTTCTGTTCTGGATGATTCCAATTAGTTTCCGCTCTTCTCCGACTGTCTCCAACACTCTTTCGTTGTTGATTCTATCTGTCCATTTGATTTTCAGAATGCGTCTCCAGCACCACATCTCAAAGGCTTCCAATCTGTTGATGTCTGATTTCATGATGGTCCATGCTTCAGATGCATAGAGAAGGATGCTCCATACCAGGGACTTCACTAATCTCTTTTTCAGATTGAGATTTATGCTCCGTGTGAAAAGTTCCTTCCTCTTCATGAAAGCATTCTTTGCCATTCCAATTCTAGTTCTGATCTCTTTCGAGCATCTTCCACTTTCGCACAGCACGCTTCCCAGATACTTGAACTCTGTAACCTGTTCTAATATTTGTCCATTAATACTGATTCTCAGGTTGGATGGCATTTTTCCAATCTTCATCACCTTGGTTTTCTTGATGTTAATCTTCATTCCATATTGTTCGCTGGTGTTATTGAGTTGTGTTACCATTTCTTGTAGTCCTTCTTCAGTGCTTGTTATCATTGCCTGGTCATCTGCATACCGCACAGCTTGAAGAGAGCAGCCACCCACTGTAATGCAGTCTTCTACTGTTTCAAGTGCCTTATTGACCATTTCTTCTACATAGATGTTGAATAGTAGAGGTGAGAGTGGGCATCCTTGTCTCACGCCTCGTCCAATTGTGCCTGGACTTGACTCCTCTCCATTGACTCTGATTGTAACTTCTTGGTTCATGTACAGTTCAGCAATGAGCCTTCGGTCCTTCCAGTCTACTCCAATTTTCTTGAGTATCTCCATAAGCTTCTCCCACATCACACGGTCGAAAGCTTTCTCGAAATCAACAAAACAAACGTATATGTCTTGATTGTGTTCGATATTTCTTTCACTGAGAACCCTCATCATTGCAATGGCTTCTCTGGTACCTTTCCCTCTACGAAAGCCAAACTGATCATCTCCTAGATATTCTTCTGCTTTTGCTTCTAGCCTACGATGTAATACTTTTAGCATAATTTTTGATGCATGTGATATTAGGCTTATAGTCCTGTGTTCTTCACATTTGTTGGTATTGGCTTTCTTCTCTATAGGAATCAGAATACTTTTCTGAAAATCAGATGGCCACTTTCCTTCATCGTACATTTTCATACAGAGTTCTGTTAGTTTTTCTTTCCCTCCTTCTCCAAGTATTTTGATCAGTTCTGATGGGATGTTGTCAGTTCCTTCAGCCTTGCCCGTTTTCAGCTCTTTCAGCGCAATTTCTATCTCTGCTTTGAGGACTGCAGGGCCAATTTCATCAACATCAAGTGCCAGCTCTTCTTCCAGCAAGATTATATCCGGCTTGTCTTCCTTAGCATAGAGCTGTTCGATGTACTCTACCCATCGTTTCTTGATGTCATCCTGTTCAGTCAGAAGCTCGCCTGTTTCGCTGAGTACCCCTTTCTGTTTTACAGCACCTTTCTTCTGTTGACACAATCTTCTCACGTGTTCATATACCAAATCATGTCGGCCTCTCTGTGCTAGCTCTTCCAGCTCCTTACATTCTTGTTTCCACCACTCATCTCTAGCCGAGTCGGTTACTCTTCTCAGTTCATTATTCAGTCGCCTGTACTCCTTCTTGGCATAATCTGTGTCCACATTTTTCCATTTCCTTCTTTCGTCCATTTTGTCTAGCATTTCCTGAGTGACCCATGGTTTTTTTCCTTGCCAATATTTTGCATTGCACTAGTTTGTATGGCGTTCTTCAGTCTTTCCCATTTTTCTTCTACTGTATCAGCCCTGTCTTCATCTGTCTCCTCTATAAGAATATGTTCAACTGCCTCTCGGAACAGCTGGCCTTCTGGCCCTTTAGTCTTTTCCCGATTCCAGCATGGTTTTCGCTTACCAATGCATATTTTCTTGAGTTTAATTTGCACCTTCGCAACTACAAGATTGTGGTCTGTGTTGGCATCTGCACCTGGGTAGGTTCTGGCATCCAGCACACTATTCCGGTATCTCTTTTTGACTAGGATAAAGTCAATCTGGTACCTACGTACATCACCTGGTTGTTTCCATGTGTATCTATGTCTTTTGGTGTGTTCGAACCAGGTGTTTGTGGCAAATAATCCTGTTCTCTGACAGAATTCTGCTAGTTTGTCTCCTCTGTCATTCCTATTTCCAAGTCCGTGAGGGCCAACTACATCTCCATCTCTTGACATGACTGAATTATGTGAAAGTGAAACTAGGTGAACTAACTTTCATTGTTATTTCATTATTTTGTTTTAACCTTTTTTTTATCATGTTCTTCCCTACAGCTCCAATTGAACCACTCGGTATGTGATGTATTAATATTTTTAGTTTGAGTAATATATCTTTAATAACATTTTTAACATCATCCATAATTATACATCATTTATGTTTATAAAACCTATTTTGTTTGTAATGTTGGCATTTATGGTGTATGTGATACTGTATATGTTCAATATGTTATAGGAGTAATTATTGATTATACGCTAGACACATGCGTTACACCATGTTACATTATAACCCAAATAGCAATGAATCCCATGCATAACTGAATGGTAAAATAAATGTATACAATAAAACTGAATAAGGACAATTGAGCCAAATGGGGACGGGCTTACAAACGTAGCATACTGTATTTAGTCATGTTAGTTGTCTTACTTGTCCGTTATGCCTCGATATTAAAGGGATAGCCCCTCTATTGCAAGCCAAATTTCAAAAGTTGCGAGATAATTGTCTTATATGAAAGAAAATGTCATTTAATAGCATGCCTGAAAACATTAGGGCTTGAAATCTCTTTTTCGTGGAGTTATAGAGCTAAAACTAATAAACCATCGTCCAACGGTTAATTGTGCACTATACGTATATTCACCCAGTGAGGAAGTTCGTACACGGATTCCACGGAGTACCACAACGCTATGCGTGACCCCTACGTGACCCGCGCTAGCTACGTGACCCGCGCATATATAACAATGGCAGACCGAATACTGTACAAAATAACCAAACCTCGATTAAACTGACTACATGTTATTATATATTCTTAATTTTTGAGATTTTTTCCGTGACATACCTTTACAAATGTCGGCTTCACAATACCTTTACAAGAAAAAGTACAATATTATTGTAATATTATGCTACATCAGTTAAACTCTTTTCTTGAACGATATATAGTTTGATGGAGGGACGCATTCGTTTTTCATTCGTAGAATCCAAATTACAGGGCTGTTCGATCTGATTTTTGTTTCTGTGTGTTACATTCATCCTCATCCGTCAATTGGAAACTGGTCAGACGTTTTGTAAAAGAGGGACTGTCCCTTTAAAGAACCAGCTAGGTTCAAAAGATCGGCTCTATATTTGACTTGCATTTGATTGCATCAGCCATTATTTTAAAAGAGGATAAGCAGTTCTCAGCAGTTTTCCTTCGTTCTGAATATAAAATATATATTTGTTCTATGTGTTTTACCTGATACAGTGCCTTGGGTAGTTTGGGTGTCTGTAGTTGCACCAATAATGACCATTCTGTTGGTGGCAATTATTGTCCTGCTGTGCTTGGCGAGAAGGTACAACGAGTTTTTGAAGGAAACACCGATGAAAGCAGTGAGGGATATGAATGACCATTTTAACATGTTTAACTCGATGGGTAGAGCCAACACGCCCGGTGCGACCAACCAACCGAGGGCAAATAACAACGGGACGAATGAAAGGGTATGCCTATAATTACGTACAAACATCATTTAAAGGGATCTATAGTAACATTGTCCAAATCCACAAATCTGACTCTAGTGGTTCTTGTATGCCTTGTTGACTTGTTGTACTTGTGATACCAATAGAATCATGGAAAAGGTTGATTTTTTTTCGATTTCAGTTCCCTTTCGTTAAAAAGAAACTTACGATTGATGAGTTCGGTTTTCGATCTTTTATCCACGGGAAAGGTATAACCGTGTACAAAGTCAGTGCAATGATTTAGCGAATATCACTTTGAATTTCGCTCATTATTCGGCCATATAACACCCAATTAACGTGAAATGTTCACAAATCACTCGGTGGACATAAAAATCACAAGAATACACGTTTTATTAAAAAAAATGATCACTTTGTGCACATGTCAACAAAGTAACTAGATCCCTTTAATTGCATTTATCTTGATATAATTTGAAGGGATTTACTTTAACATGGTTGAAGTGTGGATCCGATAACCGGGTTATGCTAATGCAAATGTATTTTTAATGTGGGTAAAATGTACTTAAGACACTGCACGCATTGTTTTCAATTGAAATTTTAAAATAAGTACAATGTTACTGCGGTATACATTTATCATTACACTTTTACTTCGATATAAATCTAGGCTAGCCTTTTTTTTAACCTATGCTGCAGCATTTAAATTATTTGTTGAATGTTCACTTATTTTCTAATGCAGGTGATTTTGCCGTGGCATAAGCCTCGGGAAACGTTCGACTACATCTTCGCGCATGACGACGGCGGCGGGGATTTTTTTACGAACGCGACGGCGATCAACAACCATCCCGTATACGGGTATCAACCCCCCAGATCGTCCTACGATGCCCATCTCGATGAGATGGAGACCATAATGAATTCGTACGACAACAGCGTAGCACAGAGAGAAATGGCAGCCTTGGAGGAAAAATACTTCTGAAATGTATCGATTTTCAAATACTTTAAAATTAATGATATCTTTTTTGTCAAAAGTACATGCTCCAAAATACAATTAAAAGACCTAATGTATACTTACAAGTATGATGTCATTACACCAAGGAATATATCGGAAATATAATAATACCAATTAAAAGCCAAAACGCTGAATTAAATCGATTCTAACACATTTGTGGATAATTTCGGGATTTATTTGTAATTTTTGTAATTTTTTGTAACTACATCAACACATTTTTACTACAGTTGAATGTCTTCTACCCAGCAGTGAATAGAGAATCTGATGACTACAAAATAATACAAACATTTTTTGTTAACGAAATTGAAGTATATAATGCTATTTGTATTTGTATGATACTACAAGTATACACATTATAAGAATAAATAGTTATGATTTGGTAACCTATATATTCAAAAAAGAATTATTCTTCATACAACCACACAGTGGTCATTATTAGGACCAGTGGTGTAACATATACGGGGAGGAGGTCATGGGGACAAATGCTTCAATAAATAAATAAACTAATACAAACAAAACAGGTAAGCTATACAAAATTTAAAAAAAATTTAAAAAAACACTTAACCCACCCCCCCCCCCCCCCCCCCCCCCCAATTAGTTGGACTACAAATAAGGCTACTTTATAACAACTACAGTAGCATACTTGCTGTGTTATGATTAATCCTATCTAGGCGGATGGGTGGAGGTGCACATTTGTACATATACTTATTGTCCTTATTATCTATTTGCTTAAAGGGATAGTTGAGTTTTGGTATAGAGGGTCCTACATAAAATAATTTGTTGTGAGATAATGAAAAACTGAGTGTCAAATTCGAAAGAGCATACAATTTTAATGACAGAATAAACTTTATTTGATCTAAATCGGTTCAGAAGTGGCTGAAATATCCATAAACATAACCGTTTGTAATAAATGTGGGGCCCCACAAAATATTCAACAATTTTGAACCAGCCCTTAAATATTTTTTGTAATGCTTCCTCTTTTCAAAAATTTACAAAAAGAGGTTTTTAGATAGTTCAATTTCAATTTCAATTTCAATTTTATTTGTTTCCAACAAAACATTTCAAATCAATTATAATCATTTACAAAGATTAAGGTATACATTAATACAATAATGAATTCATTACTAGTTGTTGATTATCTCTCTATCTAATCACCGTTTTAACAAAACATTCAATGTACAATATTCTATTTCAAATGGCTGAAACCGATGTGTGTTTAG
>JBAMJV010009875.1:0-71455 GCA_037951105.1 Echinarachnius parma | reverse complement strand
CATTGAGATACCAACTTGTGGGTATCCATTGACTGATTTCATTCAGGGTTCGATCAGGGCACTTGCAATGATTGTGCACTCAATAATCCTAACATTTATAAATAACTAAATCAGCAGACTGGGCCCTGGCAGAGACTGAAATAGTGGGCCCTTACTCCCCGTCTCTACCATTCTCTAAGGGTTACTTGACACAGTGCTCACCAAGTGTGCTACGTGAACACAATGCCCGTTGACTTTAGGTGTTAATTTCTTATTCCCTCCCCCACCCTATCTAAACTTTGGGCACCATTCTGGGTCGGACGCTTCGGGTGAAGACGGGTGAACGGATCCCATGTATAATATGATACTATGTTAACTGTCGGAGGAGTGAACATTTCGGAATGTTCCTCTCCGAAGAATTTGAAATTATATTTAAAGGAATATTATAGTCCCTCGGCACAGAATTGGGGAACTACCATTCCTGAAACTTTTATGTTCGGGATAATTATTTTCATCCAACGGTCATCGTGTCAACTATCCCAAGTATTAATGTGAGAGTGTTTTTGATGTGCTTTCTACATTAATTACCACAGTGGTTGTTGGTTCGACCTCAGTCTTCAAGTAGTAGTAGAAGAACGTCAACTCATCACAGTCTTGCATCGAGGCCAGGAAGCAGTCAGGCCCGAGCGAAATGCAATTCGCGCTGGCCTCCAGGGCCCTGGCAGCCTCCCCGTAGAAACGGTAGCAGTTCCCACTGTACTCGGCCCAGGAGTCCGAGCAGATATCCGAGTTAGGCACGCCCAAACATGAGGCAAGTAGGCCCGCAACAACGCACACCAGCAAATATCGAGGCATCATTATAATTGCGTGGATTCCGTTTGCACGTTGACTGTAAACTACTCCAAATCAATATTCCTGAAGAGGGAAACAAATGGACACGAAGAAAATCACAAGGAGGTGTAAGATAAACAAAATACTTGTATTGTACTGGATATATATGAGGAAATATTGCAGAAATACCAAATAAAAAGCTTATACATGTAGTTGCATAATAATCCTCTAAATATTAGTCAATTAAGCCGAACATAAAAGTGAAATTCAAGATGAACATTTTAACAGGGGAAGCGAGGGCTATCCCACCCGTGTCCATCAACCTATGAAATGGACCCGAACGACGAAAACTTTTGCACCTGAAAAGGTACCCTTTTTGTGGGTTTTTTTCTTCTTCTAATGAGTGCTGAAAACCAACCCATTTTAAGGGAAAACGTCGACGACGTGCACCTTAAAAAGTACCCTTTTTGGGGGTTTTTCTAATGAGTGTTGAAAACCACCCCTTTTTAAAGGAAAACGTCGACGACGCCGTATAGCTGAATGATACCCTTTCGACGCTTTTTTTTTTGGACGCGGGTGCGTAGACTGTCATGTTGGGAGTAACCACCCCCCCCCCCTCCCCCCCTCCCCCGGGGGTTCGCGAAAGCCGTGCGATTTATGTTTTATTTTAAGCCAAAAGTCATCGTACGGGCCCCGGCAAATATGTGACTGAGACATCGTATATATACGATATCACAATTTCTCAAAATCGTAGAAAATCCGCCGTAGGGAAAAATCGTACGGCGCCCGGAGAATTTGTGACCTAGGCATTGTGGTGTCATATGGAAGATACGAATATATATGAGCTTTCCAGTGCTGTGTAAAATTCTGAGAAACATTTCTTAATCGTTGATAAATTAACCGACATACTTGGGTTTCATTTTTTAAGGACACTCTATATAATTATCCATGGTTAATTAGGTTGTTCGGATTCGTACATCTACAGTTTCGCTCAGTCGGAGCCGATCCAACATGTTGAATCGGCCTCGAATGACCTCCGACTGGCACTTGACTGGAAAAACCGGAGTCCTGAGGCAATGCATACTGAGTTAATCAGGCTGAAAACCAGTCGGATCGGGTCGAGTCGGCTCTGTCTGCGCCGGGCATTACGCACGGAGCGTTCTTCAGCTACATACAATATGTCACAGTTACAATGGAAACCAATATGAGACGTGCGGGGCGATAATGTGGCTATAATGATGTATAATTATCTTTGAACGATCCCATGTGTACTTGAAAGAGAGATTTGTTTACGTTGATCATGGATATAATACACGATCCAGTAATCTTCATTTAAAAATGGACAAACCTATGACGGAAGCACTAAAACGTTCCTTTATGTATAGAGGTGCACGAATTACAAACTCCGGTACAAACTGCACCAAGTCTAAATGCGTGTAAACATAATATGAAAGGAAGTGGAAAGTCTTGATTGTATTGTTATAATGATGCAAGTTCTCTCACACTATTTGTAAATATACACGCATTCACTGGAGCATAATTTATGTAGTATACGAGTCAGTTAATTGTATAAGTATACTGCTTGTTTATACCTGCATTAATACAACTAACTAAAACTTGTCTTGTATTATTTGTGATTTTAAATTGTTTATATAATTTATATAATATTTCTAAAGGACTATTTTTATTAAACATATTTTTTCTTTCTAATAATAAATGTGATTTTCTCAGTAATTATTATTTCAATTGTGTATTTACTTATTTAATATTTATAAGCTATGCTTATTTTATTCATCAACATAAATGGCTTAAAGGGATAGTTGAGTTTTGGTAAAGAGAGTACAGCTTTGGTCAAACTGTATTTTTAGTAACCAAAACCTGCACCATTACATTACAAACTAATAGTTATAACTCCACCATGCTCGAAAGGAATACAAAATTACAAACAACTAAGTAAAAGACCTGTTATCATTACAAAAAATAGCCGTTACAAATTAAGAGGGCGCTCTCTAGAAACTCATTGGTTTCAACCATTTAAAATAAAATATTTTGCATGTGATGTTTTGAAAAAAAATAGTGATTAGATAGAGAGATAATCAACAACTATTTAAAAATCTTTGTGGGTAATTTTTGAAAAGAGGAAGCATTTTTACAATTGTTGTAACTGCTGGTTCAAAATTATCGAATATTTGTGGGCACGGGCGTAGACATGTCATTGATACCAATTCAACAATTCAACAATTTTAACCGATTTTGATCAAATAAAGTTTATTCTGTCATTAAAATGTATGTTCTTTCAATTGTTTTCATTATCTCACAAACAAAATATTCTGTGTAGCGCCCTCTATACCGAAAACTCAACTATCTCTTTAAAGGGATAGTTGAGTTCTGGTAGAGAGAGTACAGTTTAGTCAAACTGAATTTTAGTAACCAAAACCTGCACCATTACATTACAAACTAATAGTTATAACTCCACCATGCTCAAAAGGAATTCAAAAATTACCAACGACTATTAAAGTAAAAAGCCTGTTATCATTTAAAAAGAGCTGTTTAAAGTAAAGAGGGCGCTTAAAAAAACGCATTTGTTTAAACCATTTAAATAAAATATTGTGCATATGATGTTTTGTTGAAATAGTGATTAGATAGAGAGATAATCAACAACTATCTAAAAACCTCTTTTGAAAAATGTTAAAAAGAGAAAGCAATCTAAAACGAATTTTAACGACTGGTTCAAAATTATCGAATACTTGTGGGGCCCCACATTTATTACAAATGGATATGTTTATGGATATTTCAGCCGTTTCTGAACCGATTTTGATCAAATAAAGTTTATTCTGCCATTAAAATGTATATGCTCTTTCAAATTGACACTCATTTTTTCACTATCTCACAAAATAATTATTTTGTGTCGCGCGCTCTCTACCAAAACTCAAGTATCCCTTTAATATTTGAACAAAAACTGTAAATTTATATTTTCTTTGACTTTTTTGGTGCCATCTTGATATATTGTGCAATCATGTTTTTAATTTTTGTTTGTATCCGTTTTAATTTATTGTTTGTTTTAATTACTCCATAGTACTATTTTGTGTATGTGGTCATGCGTCGTAAGGTCGCCTCCTTTTGCGTTACATGCCGTTTTGGGCTTCTGCGGGACAATGTTACCGTTGAGAGCAAATATTTTCGGAGGAAGACCCCCTACCTTATCAAAACTATACATTTTCTGAAAGGAAATTTCCCAAGGAGCCCAAATATGCACTCAGAAATAACACTAGGTGTACAGTTAATTGTTCATATTAACCAAAACATGACATTTTGTTTACAGTTTTAGAGGTCAATATTTTCCTGATAACTTTTTCTAAAGTAGCTCTAGACAAGAAATGATAATGTTTTCATGCAAAGCAGACTTAGACCTTTACAGCAATATAATATTGTATGGGGTAAATTATTATTTTGCTGGAGATTTTTTCATTCATACTTAATGAATTTTTGTTGTTGAAATAATCAATAATTTTCACTATTTTCAATATTTTTCACGTGTGCACACTTCGCACAATCAGAGTCCGTGCCGCCGCTGCTAAGCGCGATACGGAGCAGCCAGCAGGCCGGCGGTGATCGATTGAGGATTACGGCCAGAGAGCTAACAATGCGTGCACTTACAATAACACGGAAGTTCTACCAGCAGTGTTGAATTGAATAGGCCGCAAGTTTGCTTACTAATCTGAATTGAAGTGTGACTTGACGTTTTCCATGTGTGAGTCAAAATAGACAGTAAACAATACCATGAACCTACTACAAACAGCTTCAAAATTTGATGTTCGTAATCTAGGCGGAAGTTTTCCAAAGCAAGGATAGATATTAGACTAGACTAGGGGTATAGTTCGATATTTAGCTATAAAGCTGGAAACTGGCTTTTAAAGTCTAAGTAACATGCTGCGTACGCTGTAATGGCCGCGGCTATGTCTGCATCGGAAAATGACAACCGTCCACGCCCGCAGTTACGGCCAAACCGATCATTGATGCCCGCTTTAAGCGGAACAAAAATGAGATCGGGAAACTTAATCCGTTGGCCGCGTTAGGCAGGTGGCCGCTATAGGCTAGGCAGTACATACAACACTGCATTTGTCTCGGGGAGAATTTCAAGTGGCCGCTGACGGCAGGTGGCCACCAGTACAGGTTTGAATGTACCTTGATCATACTTGTGGCATGTGGGGATGACGACGCCGTTCCCGTCCTAGACATATGCAAATTGGCTGTAATCGACTTGTCCTGTTCACTACCTTCATTATTCTTCAATCCACACGCGTTCACAATAATAATAACGATAATAATGATGATAATAATAATACTACTAATGAAAATAATAATATACCACACGTTCCGTCTTTCATCATGAACGTCATATGTGCAATATCTGCCTCATACTATAGTAATGTTTCCTCCCGCACAAAAATGACAAACAAACACCCACACACACACACACACACACACGCACACAGACACACACACACACACACACACACGCACACCCACACATACACATACAGTCAAACATAAACAAACACACATACACGCAAGAAACCGAAAACAGACACACATACCCACATGTATACATTGGGTGCTGGTTAATCTGACAATTAACTAGGGTTCGTTTATCCCAGTATTTTCCCATTAATCTCAGTGAAGTCTCGTAATTCCGGAAGGTTAGTAAATCCGATCAAGAAATAACGTATGTTACTCCAAAATATCCTTTAGGTTATTTGATGTTTTGATTAACAAATCCTATTTCAATTTCGGATGAACGAACTACATTCAATTATTTTTTTCTTTTCAACGAACCCGTTTCCATTTTCGCCCGAATGATTCTTCAGATTTTTCCCGGAGAATCGGAATAACGGCCGTATAAGTGCAGTTTATAACAACCCATTCGGAGTATTCAAAATCACTAAAATAACAATCAAGATATCATGCTTTCGCGTAAAAGCGATAAACGCAAATTGCTTTTATAGAGGATAAGAATCGTTCTAACAAATAGAGCATCGCAATGAAAACTATAGATGGGCTTTAAAGAGAAAGACGTTTAAAGTTGGTGGGCATCGTCCCGATGAGTCAACATTATCACAATGAACTTTTTGGCTTCAGCAGGAATAAATTAGTGCGTCCTCTAACAAAAGAGTGCAAGTATCGTCCGGACGAATTAACGTTATCTCAATAAACTAGATTGGCTTCACAGGGGACGGATTAAGTGCATTTTCTAACAAAAGAGGGTGGACATCGTCGCGACGAATCAACCTCATCACAATCAACAATATTGGCTTCACGGGGAATGGATTAGTGCGTCTTGTATCGTCGGGACGAATTAGAACTATAACAATGAAATAACTCGGCTTTCGAAGGGATAAGAAAAGTGCGTTTTTTAACAAAAGATAAGTATGTAATGAACGTTCCGACGCGTCGGAGCTACCGGTAACTTACAATACAATCACAGACAAAAGATCAGACTTATAATGAGCAAGGTCTGAATTTTAATGAGCTTCTTATACAATATTTGGGAATCGTCCAGACGAATGAAAACATTCTTTTGTGCTACATCGCCGCTCTTCGCCGATCGTATTAACATAATTTGGACGTCTTGCCTTATGTCGTTTACACTAGCGTTTCCTAAAACGACGTTCACACTATCGTTTTTTAACACAATGTTCACACCATCGTTTCTTAATACGACGTTCACACCATCGTTTCTTAACACGGTCTTCACGCTATCGTTTCTTATCACGGTGTTCACACCATCGTTTCTTAACGCGTCGTTCACACCATCGTTTCTTAACACATCGTTCACACTTTGGGTTTACCCTGTTGTTTTTTAAATTAATTTAATATATTATTGTATTTATTAATTTCTTTGTTTGTATGAACGTGTGTGTGTGTTTTTCTGAAAGTTGGTGTTTGTATCATTCTTTGCGATAGCAGTTTATATATATAATGACAGGGCTTCTGTAATGCATGAATCATCAATCCTAATAATTTCATTTACGGTGATTTGTTTTATTTATAGAATATAGAATATAATTATATAGAATATCGTTCCTTAATACGACGTTCACACTGTCTTTTCTTAAAATTAAGTTTAACATGTCGTCATAGTTGTATTTTGTGCGTGTGTGTTATTAATTTCTTTGTTTGTATGTAGTGTATGTATGTGTGTGTGTGTATTATAGTGAAAGTAGGCGTTTGTATCATTTGCGATTGCAATTTGTATAATATGGCAGATCTTTTGTAATGCATGAATCTTCAATCCTAATAATAAATTATTTCATTTACGGTGATTTATTTTATTCATAGAAATCGTATTTACAATTGAAATATAAAATATAAATAATTTTTTTTCTTTTTTTTGAACCACATCAGGTCTTATTTATTTCAAAATAATTCCACAAATCAGTATATAATCAGAAACAGAACAAGTATAACACATCATTCACAAATAACTAATAAATCTATTCCAATCATGGAGATCTACAAATAGGCGTTGTTTTTGTTTATTCTTTTCAATTTGGTATCGTTTTTCTATAATCAAACGAAAAGTATGAATGAAATCATTTTCTTTAATTCTTCTTCCATTTTCATAAGTAATTATTAATCTATATATTGAAAGTAACGCATAATTTAATGACAAGTCAACCAAATTTGTTTTCTTAAAATCATATCCTATAATAGTAATTTTTGGATTTATAACAAAACTATTATCGTACAAATATTGTTTTAAAACATTTTCTAGATATCTCCAAAACGGAAATATGCTTATACAGTAAAAGAACATGTGAATCAATGAACCAAGTTGAGAACAAAATGGACATTCGTTACATTCCTTAATGTTCCATTTGTACAAATTATCTGGTGTGATCAAAATATTATACATGAAATTAAAATTAAATTGAATCAATGTATTATCTTGTATTTGCTTAAGTTTAAACCCCCATATATGATTCCAATCAACTAAATCATCCAAAATCATCAATTCTGTCCAATATTTAACGGCTCTTGAAACTTCAACTGTATTTGAACGTAATTGTTGGTAAATAATTCTTGATTTAATTTTAGGAGATATATTTGTATTTTCAAAATTATAATTATTTCCATTCTCATTAACTGTGTCGGACACAAATGTTTTAAATGCATCTACATCATTATTTCGTAAATGTATTGACCATAAATTATTTATAACAAAACAACACTTTCCATATTCTGAAAACAGTCTACCGTCCAAATATTGTAATTTTTCTTTTAAAACTGACATTGGCATAATTCCATTTTCATCTAATATATCCCCTACAAATAATATACCTGACTTGATCCAATTATTAAAGATCAACATTTCACCATTATATCTTATGTGCGTATTCAACCACAACATTTCTTTACTTATTTCTTCACTACTATTCAAAGCAAGTATATCTTTAAAATAAAATTCTTGTTTATACCAAAAGTAAGTATATAAAATATCACAATAAAACCCTGGTAACTTTCTTTGTAATGACAACATAAATTTAGGATCCTCCACCAATTTTTTGTAACCAATATTCAAAAATCCATTTCCATTTTCCTTTTGTAACATCAACAAATTTACTAAACCATTTCAATTTCACGCTATTAAAATACATCGAAAGATCTATCATATTTAGCCCCCCCGTCGAGGTGTCATTTATTACATTTGATTTGTTGACTCTCGATACAGAACTGCCCCAAAGAAATTCAAATAATAATTTATCAATTCTTTTTATCATGTCTACTGGACACAAAATAACATGCGCTGTATAAACCAATTTTGACAAAATTAATGTTTTCAAAATTATAATTTTACCTTTATACGTTAAGTATCTATTTTCCACATATCCAATGTTCTTTTTATCTTTAAAACTTTATCTTCAGACCAATTAAAATCTCTACTGATTTGCTTACTTCTAGAAAAATAAATCCCTAAACACTTTACAAATCTATCTTCCCATGGAATGTCTAACACATTTTCTACCGGTTGACATTCTCCTAGCCACAAAGCTTTAGTCTTTTGTTTATTCAATATAACTCCAGCTTTCCCCCCGAATTCGTCTATTAACTGTATTGCTACATTTCCCGAGTTTATATTATTCATAAATAGAGTCATATCATCTGCTAACTGACATATCTTAATTTCTTTATTTAAATGTCCTATTTCAATACCATGTATATTATTATCATATTTTCTTATTTTATTTGCTATTACTTCTACAGCCAAAATAAATAATAATGCAGATAGTGGGCACCCCTGTCTAATCACACGTGACGGACATATATTTTTTGTAAACCAACCATTTAATATGACTGAATTAAAAATGTCTGTATACAATAAATCAACCCATCTTAAAAAGTTATCTCGAAATCCATATTTACGAAGGCAACATTTAATAAAATTCCATTCCAAAGTATCGAAAGCTTTATAAAAGTCAAAACAAATTAAACTTCCATTTAACTTATTTAAATCAATATAATCAATAACGTCTTGTATAAGTCTAGTATTGTAAAGCAGGAAACAGACCTTTTGCATGCAGAATAAGTAATATCGATAGTGTCTCTGTTGAACCTTTTTTGTCATCTCCACTACCTCCGTGGCTTCTTAGCCCAGCACACATATCTATTGAATTGAGTCAAGAATTCACAAAGGATAACAACCCAGCCTACCTTCAACAAAAAAGTATTGAATTAATTCAAAAGAAATGGTCAGCACAATTGCACATATTCACGGATGGTTCAAAGGCACCCGGTTCAGGGAGATGCTCAGCGGCTTTTTATGTACCGGCCTTTTCATACTCACAGTCGAAAAGACTTACAGATTTTACATCATCATATAGAGCAGAATTGGCAGCAATCGCTTTAGCTCTGGATTGGTTACAGTCTGTTGAAGTGTATGTTGGAGTGGTAATCTTTTCAGATTCTTTGAGCTCACTCATGGCGTTACAAAATAATAAAATTTCAGAATCATTTGTATTAGAGATTGTGAGTATTCTTACAAATTTAGATAAGACATGTAAAGATATCTTTTTTGAATGGATACCGAGTCACTGCGGAGTAAATGGAAATGAAATGGTGGATTACTATGCAAAACAGGCATTATATAAAGATATTGAAATACGTAATGGTCTTGCTCTTTCAGAATTAAAGACAATTTTAAATGAACGAGCCGTAAATACATGGCAACGTCGATGGGAAGATTCTAATTATTTTAAAAAAGAAATACAGCCATTTGTTAAACAACAGGTTTTGTGTAATTTAAATAGACAATCTGAAAAGATTTTCAGAAGAATACGTTTGGGAATTTTAGGCCTTCATTTTGATTTATATAAACTTGGGATTCACCCCACAGGGAAATGTGATTTTTGCTCTTCGTTAGAAACGGTCACTCATTATTTTATGGAGTGTCGTAGATATTTAATTGAACGAGCAATGATGTTCGTTGAAATTAATATTTTTGAAAATGATATGAAAATGATTCTAAAATCCACAGATATACATGTTCAAGCGGCTATTGTCCGTTTTGTACAAAGGACAAAACGATTCGCTATACAGCAAACTTTCGTGTAAGCATAATATTAGTTGTATGTTTCTGTAAAATATTATAATATACACTGTAATGGTCTGTTTGTCTTTGGTTCGTTTTTTGTCATACCAATTTACTATTATTATTATTATTATTATGTTTGCACCCACTGCACTGCACGTTATTTAGTGTGAGCCCACAATGCTTTGCTTGATAAAAACCTGACTTGGATGAGGCCGAGAGCATATAAGTGTGCGATCGCGCTACATTTTGTTTTTGTTTCCTTGTGTAAGGCTAACGCCCCCCTCTCTATGCCAGAGTGACCTAGGTGTATGTCGCCTTCTCTGATCCTCGACAGTATTATGCGAGTGAACAGAGAGGGGTGCGTACCCCGAAAGCCTAAGAAACGTACTTTGAGGGCTGGTAAGACGGCATCATGTGACAGGGGAGGGATCAGTGTTGCTAATTACATTTGGACAGTGTTTCGATCGCCCAATTGTATGTATTCTCAAGCCATGGAGATATATTTAGGATATCTAAATGTAGCTCCTGGCCATGCCTCGATAATTCTTTTATGCCTTGAAGATTTGTCAAAAAAAACCTATTATTTATATTATGTGTGAAAAAAAAAAGAGAAAATAGACAAAATAAATGCATACTTGTATATATAACTATTTATGATATAAATACATAGAAATTTAATAAAAAAAAAAAAAAAATGTATGGTAGTTGGCGACAATAGTCACCATTGACTAATCGCCATAAAAATTAAATAACAACAACAACAACAACATTACGACCTTTAACATAACCAACTTGATCTTCATTAATAAGAACGTGTAGAACCCCTTGTAATCGGTTTGCTAAAACTGCTGCTACTAATTTGTAATCTATGTTTAATAACGTTATCGGCCTCCAGTTATTTAAGTTTTCCCTCTCTCCACTTTTAAACAATAGTGTAATAATTCCCTTCCGTTGTGAGTAACCTAGTTTACCCTCATTAAAACATTCATTTATACTTTTAATTAACAAATCTTTTATTTCACTCCAAAAAGTAACATAAAACTCTGTAGTTAGCCCATCAGAACCTGGTGCTTTATTTAATTTAATTTTTTATTAATGCTTGTGTAAGTGAAATTTCAATCCTAATAATAAATTATTTCATTTACGGTGATTTATTTTATTCATAGAAATCGTATTTACAATTGAAATATAAAATATAAATAAATATTTATAATACGCATGTAATGTACATCTAGACCGGATCAGAAAAGGTGATTAATTACTATTATGTTTAAAGGGAAAGTTGAGTTTTGGTAAAGAGAGGACAGGGTAAAACTGAATACTACAACATGCAACATTACAATACAAACTAATAATTATAACTCCACCATGCTCGAAAGGTATACAAAAATTACAAATGACTAGGTCAAAAGCCTGTTATCATTCAAAAAGAGACTTTAAAACTCAAGAGGGCGCTCTTTAAAAACTCAATGGCTTTCAACCATTTTTTATTTTAAAAAATGTGCATGCATGCGCAAGTTTGTTAATGATTGCATAGAGCATAGACGTACCCAGGGGGTGGGTTCAACCCCCCCCCCCCCCCCCCCCCCCATTTCCCACTTGTAGCCGGTCTCGAGACCACATTTTAGCGGTCTCGACTGATCTCGGCCTTGAAAATTCCGAAAAATACTGGTCTCGGCCTCGTAATCTTGGTCTCGGCTTCACGTTCAACGGACACCCCCGCGCGGCTCCGTTGTGTACAAGTTTATTTACAAAATCAACTACAGTATTCATTTGTTCCTGAATATGCGCACAATAGACGAGTGTGGACTAAATTGAGCAGAAGTCTACTCACAATGAAGACTACTCGTCTATATTGTGTGCATATTGAGGAAGACATGAATTGTTGAATTCTCTGGGTATTGGATTAGATTTCTGCACAATTCATTCAAACTTGCGGTACGTCTGCCCTCATGAACCAATTAAAGGAACTACAGCGTCTAGATGGCCTAATTTTCACAATTCGGCTCTCTATATGTAATTTTTCCCGAAGAAAAAGAATTTGGCAGTCATTTCTGATGAAATCAATCAATGTTGGGGTAATTAGTAAATATCTAATTGTCCTGGGAACGCCCCTTTTAAATCGCCAAAATGTGACGTCATCTAAAGAACGGACTAATGAACTAAATTCTGTAGATGACGCGTCATGACGTAAGCCAATGAATTGTCAATCACATGTCGATCACGCTGCCGATTCCGGACCCTAAATGTGGGTGGGGCGTAAACTGGCTGCTAAGTGAGATTTGGCATCAGAAAACTAGTCTTAAATCACTACTGTGTTTATTTTCATGGATTTTTTTCGGCAGACCTATGTTTCAAGTCATCAACTATGGAATAAGTGTCAAAGTACGTTGTATTCTTTAGGTCCTTTAATAGTTGTAATATACAGGATGGCCCTCCAAAAACGGAACGGGACACTTCCCAAAATATAGCAACACAATGATTATGTCCATCGGATAGGGTGTTTTTTCCATGACATACAATTGATTGTATCGATTTTATCTCTTTCTGCAATGGGGCCGATATCATCAATTGAAGCTTGTTTGAAGCTACATTTAACAGTATTCTCTTTTTTCTTTGTAAAATTGTACATTTGTAAAACAGTTACCTTTAAAATGCTTACATTTTGATAAATATCAATAATATATTATCAATGAGCCTTGAAGTTATTTAGTTGGAAGTCTCAAATAGTAACTTGCATGTTTGTGTTTATGAATAATTATGTTTTATTCCAAAAGTACATAAATTATGGCTTACCATACTTTCCAGTGTAACACAGAATTTAAGTTCAACTTAGGATCTTTATGAAATACTCCCCCGGAATGTAATACATAACCATCATTTAATCAGATCTTTCGATTGCATAGATGATTCTCAATCTTAAAAAAAATACTATTATTATATTCAGTACGATACGTTTATGCACAATCCTAACATAAAAATCATATAATTATAATGATTCAGTACGATCGATACGTTTATGCACAAATCATTGCACACAGGTTCTATGTCCTTCAATACAACATTGCACACAAGAAACAAGCACTACTCTCTATACGAAATTCAAATCAAGATAATCCTTTCTGTTACTCTCAAAGCCAATCAAGCTAACGTTTGCTGGATTTAATATCATCTATTACTAGCCTCGTAGAATGCTATATTATACTGTTGTTAACTGGCGGTGGAGCAGGGGTGTCGATCCGTTTTTGAGATTGGGGGGCGAAATTTGAAAACTTTTTCCAGAGTGACCACTGAGAGAGCTAAAAACCCCACATTGGCATGCCCGGAAGTTTTATTATGCGCTCATTGAAAGTGTCTTGATGGCTCGAAGACCTGACTTTGGGGGGCACCCACATTTGGAGACAATAATGGGGGTCCAGGGGGCGGAGCCCCCGGAAGCTTTTAGATTTCAGACATTTGCTCCTAGCATGGGTGTTAAAATTGTATAAAATAGTGAACCTACTCATAACGTATTTTTAAAGGGCATAGCGAGGAAAAGACTGAGCCTTGCATGATGATGAGATGCATGGATCCACGTGATCATGTATACTATAGAGCCATCGATATAGTCTAGGGCACTGGGCTTTCATGAAACTAAGCAAGGGCGTCAACAATTTCTCAAAAGTGTAGGGGAGACATTGCGAGGAAGCGAAGCGACCGAGCGGGGGAGGGTGTGGGAGGGGGTGTCCCCCTCCCACAGTAGGGAGCTTTTGTATTTTTGGGCGTGAAATTGTGCGATTTGGTGCACACGTAATATGAAGTATATAGGTATGGAACCAAACATACATAATGACAAAGGGAGGGGGACAATCTGCTCCTTTTTCTAATGTGGGGGGACATGATATTCCAATTTGATTTGCGTTCAGCGCATATGTACCGAGATTATTTTATTTTCTGTGACGGTGTGCTATCTGTAGATGAGGGTTTAATAAACTTCGTTTGAGGTGTGCGTTTGAGAAATTACGCTGCCCAACACATTTCAAAAGGTGAGTTCCCGCAACCCAAATGAAACTTGCAATATGAGAAACTGTATGCGCGCGAAGCGCGCGGCAAAAAAGAGATTTACAGTCCTTTTCAAACTAAAAAAAACGGCTATTTTGAAGATTAATTATTGATAAATGTGTCTTTCCCCTCTTTGGCATTATATCACTCGATTTTTTCTTCCTCATTTTCGGAATTATTGGGGGGGGGGGGGGGGGCGAAATGATATGTTCGCCCCCCAATATTTTCATTGGGGGGGGGGGGGGGGGGGCGACCGCCACCCCTGCCCCCCCCCCCCCCCCCCCCCCCCCCAGGATCGACACCCCTGCGGTGGAGGGAATAGCATGGAATGTTACATCCCGAGGGATTTTAAATGCTATTGAGGGAAGAGTAAATAAGTCCCGAGACGAAGTCGAGGGACTTATTTTCTTCACGAAATAGCATTTAAAATCCCAAGGGGAACATTCCATGATTTTCCCGACAGCAAAGTTAACAATTGTTTTATCATCTGAATTGCCATGTAATATTGCCATGTTAATCCAAAAATATTACATGGCAACTCATGTACTGTATTTACTAAGTCAGGTGATAAAGAGTTATATTATACCAAAGCTGGTCATGCAGAACGTAATCAGAAGTGTTAGTTTGAATCTCACCAGAGGTGACAGGTTATTTTTGCTAGTGTTGTTGACATTTTAACCTGGTATGGTTCAAGTTCTTGTGATACTTCAAACTGCCGTTTCAGAGTTGACTCTGTGGTTGAGTTGTAATAGCGGCCTGGATCGCCTCGTTTTCAGACTGGAGCTGTGATAAGGCGCCCTCAAAGTTGTAGAACGGATATCTGGGGGTGAACGTGGAGGGTCCGAAGTGCCCCTCCTCGGCGGGCATCTGCTGGGGGCCGCCCACGGCCGCCTCGTAGCTCGGAGGGGGCGGAAGTTCATCTACAGAGGAACAGGGGACATGAATGAAAGAAAATAACATTGTATTGCTAATCATGACGCTTGTACATGTATATATAATATACATATTGAAGTAGTCATATTGATACTGTATTGCTGTGCTTTTAGTTTTAACAAACAGTTCGAGAAAAAAATGTGCTTGGAGGAGGTAGGTCATCCAGCTGGGAGAAGCAGAATGCCATTTTTACATAAGACATTGATATTTGTTATTTATTTAATCAGACATTCAAGAAAGAACTACTTGTATTTCCTTCCTTAACAAATCTAACCAAGCAAAGCATTATCTGCTTGGGTGCGGGTTCAATTCATTGTTCATTAACGAAAACGTATTTCTAACGTTTCACACATTTCAATACGCATGATAACGTTGTATAAATAATTGCACCAATACAACCATAATACAGGGTGGCCCAGAAATAACGGAACGGGGCACTTCCCAAAATATAGTACTAAACTATTTATGTCCACCATATAGGGTGTCTTTTCCAATGAAAACGATACCACGAACAGTATTTTGGTCGTGTAGTTTTTGTTTTAGGACGCCGTGAGTGAGACCATGTCAGGTGCCAAGTTTTGTCAATTTTTACCTAGTCAGGGCCAGTAAACCCGCACTTACTGCCCGTAGTACCATGCCCATTATCTCGGCACACGGCTGAGTGCATACTGTCAATGGCGCGCTGTGTTATATGCTATGAAAGGCGGTGCGTGCAGTTTTACTGGCCCTGACTCTAGGTAAAAATTGACAAAAATCGGAACCTGACATCATGTCACTCACATGTCACTAGAACAAAAACTACTCATCCAAAATGGATGTTCTTGGTATCGTTTTCATTGAGAAGACACCCTATCCGTTGGACATAATGATTGTGTTGCTGTATTCTGAGAAGTTCCCCGTTCCGTTATATCTGGGCCACCCTGTATTATAAGATTTCTGGCGTTGTACTATAAACAAAATTACATTTCTTTGCCTATATCCAACATAGTGAAAAGACTGTACCTTGTCCGAGGGGATTATACACATCAGGTTGATATTCCGAAGTACCCTGCAACGGCATGTCGGGCACTGGACCTTGTGGCGTCTCTGGGTGGACCTTGTTTGATGCAGATATCGGAAGGGGATGTTGGGGCGGGGCAGATGGGAGCGCAACAGATGATTGCGGTTGAATCGCTTGTCCATTTTGTGGCGGCTGTCCTTGTATTTGACCTTGTGGTGCTGGATACCCTTGTGGTTGACCTTGAAGTGGCGGGTATCCTTGTGACTGACCGTGTGATTGGTCGTAACCTTGTGGTTGACTTTGCATTGGTGGTTGACCTGGTGGTTGACCTTGAGGTGCCGCGTAACCTTGTGGATGACTTTGAGGTTGAGGGTACCCTTGTGGAGGGGGATTATTAGCCTGTTGCTGGCCAGGAGGCGGATGAACCGGTGCGGGGAGTCTAAGCGGAGCACGGTTGGCAGCGAAGACTGGTATCGTTCCGATGTCGATTGGGAAATGCAACGCGGCATCGAATGGAGTGCCCGACACATCGGCCTCAATCTATGATAGATGGAAGTAAACGAAAGTAAATATTTAGATTCAGGGGCGTTGCAAGGAATAGCCCAAAATGGGGATCTAAAGATATATAGGGCAATAGGACAGCTAAGAGTGACAAATTATAGCAATTTAATGATCTGCATTACTTACGGCCCTCGTATGATTGACGACGTCACATGAGGGCAAGTAATTTATACAGGGGGCAATGAACCCCTCTTTTTCTTAGCTTTTCCGTAAACAATAACATTCAATTCTATCCAATATGTAACTTGAACAAATCAATCAACCCATATGTTTGTATCGACGATTTTTGTAATGCGGTAATACGATTATCGTGATACCCATCTTCTGCTGCGCGCATGCGATTACAGTATGCTGAATCATAATGCGCGCATGCAAGGCGTCTCAAAGCGCTTGGCCACTAGTAATATACATGATGAGATCACATTATTTCGTATCAACATAAATAATCATACACCTACCTCAATATAATAATCCACTTTGATATTGGGACAATTGTCGTAATTGTTGGGAGGCACCGGTGGGATCAGCACCGGTCTGTCATCGTACCTAAATGACCCACTTGGTCCACATCCTTCGAGCGTTACCATGGCAACCGCCTTCGTGACGGTGCGGGTATGGACGGAGCCTCCGTGTCTAGCAGTACACGTTGCTTTCTGGTTTGTGAGAAATAGATAATAATAACAATAATGAATCTAAACAAATGAAAAAAGAGTAATTTTATCGAATCCAAAATATACAAACATTCAAATGTATCTTTGAGTTTGCGGTTTAGAACAAATTGAAGCATGCAAAGGATTGCCCAAAATACTAAAATCGTTAACACATGACAAACTTTTTAGTCGCATATACGTGGGACTTGGAGCTTACTAGACCAGACCCCGTTGCAGAAAGATATATATTTGATATAAATTACAATCAAATTGTTAGTCAGAAAATAAGCGCGTTTCAACCAATCAGATGTGCGCATTCAGAACACATGATCTGACTAACAATTAATAGTAACTTACAATCGATTGTACATCGTTCTGCAACGGGGTCCATAACAAAGATCTCATACTAAGGAAGCTATATCGTGTAATGTATAGAGGTAAAACAGCTGAAGTGCTAAGACTTACTTGGATGACCTTTGCTCGGACGTCTATGATGTCTCTGGAACTGTTGTTGGTCAGATCTGTAGAGAAGATGACCCTCTCGCCCGGTACGTACGCACTCTTGTCGATACGTCCTCTGAGGACAATCGGTCCTGACGCGCAGCACAGACAACATACCGTCTTCTCCATAGTCTTGTTCTGATCGTTCTGTAGATTAAAACAAAAGTAATTTGGAAATGAACATGAGCAACTTCGCGTTATGATTATGAGAGAAAATGGGATTTGATTAGACATCAAGTAAGAGAATCGAACAAACAATGTAATTGCGAACCGTACACTTGGTTGCAAACTAGCGTACTATTATATTTTGGAATATAATATCATGCCATAATACATATCTATTTTTAAAAACTAATATGGGACATTATAAAGCTCGTTTGGAGTTGGGGGAAAAGAAGTTTCAGACGCCATAAACACCCATAGTGCAACATAGACGTAGACAAGGTGGACGTATATACCACTAGATGCCTATATAGCCTCCCGTGGTATATAGCTACGAGAATTACAGTCAGATATTGTCAGTTTCGTATTATCCAAATATGCATTGATACTTTTGTTTCGTATGCCCATATGGCCCCTTAATACAGCACGAAGATCGTTGAGCGATACAAAATCAGCTCGATCTCTCAACGATCTCCTAAAAGCCTCGAAAACTGAAGCCGTTTCTGAATAAATGTTCGTGAGATCTTTGAGCAATCGTTGGGGGTTCGTTGAGATATTTCTTCCCTTGTTTATTGAGTGTTTTGGACCATATAAGTATGACTCCGACTGCCACAAACCTTAAAGGGATCTAGTAACTTTGTTGACATGTGCAAAAGGTGATGAATGGTTGATGCAATGTATATTATTGTTATCTCATATGTCCACAGGGTATTGTGTGAAAATTTCAAGTCAAATGGACATTGCATGGCCAAGTAATGAGCGAAAATGCAAAGTGATATTCAATAACTCACTGCACTCACTTTGTACACAGAAGAAAACTCGCCCGGAGTTTTTCTTATCTGAATACTTCGATCGTACATATCTTTGTAACGAAAGGGAAATGTGAAAAAACGAAACCTGTCCCATGATTTTATTGTTAATACGAATGCAACAAGGTATGAGGGAACCGCTAGAATGAAAAATTTAATTTGAGGATTTGGACAATGTTACTAAGTCCCTTTAAGGCCTGGTCACACAGGACACGACTGGACCCACAAATGCAGTACGCATTGGTACGAATCTATGGCAAGCCGTTTTAACATTTATTCCTATTTCTTGATATCAAGAATGCATTTCTTGATATCAAAAATTCGATTTCTTTATATCAAGAATTGAATTATTGATATAAAAAAAAGGAATAAATGTTAAAAACGTCTTGCCATAGATTTGTACCAATGCGTACTGCATTCGTGGGTCTAGTCGTGTCCTGTGTGACCAGGCCTAAGGAGACCGTGGCGACCATGAAGATCACTGGAAGATTACTGAGAGGCTCACCAATGCACTGGGTATCCGTCGCAGGTCTTTGACTGTCATGATGCTGAAAAAACGGTTGACGTGGTGGTCGAACCTCCACGGTCGGTCGATAGTGACCTTGAGGCCGTATCGCACCCATCCATACGGCGAGGTCTCGACGGGAGGGGGCAAGTTCTGGTATGGCAGGGTAAAGCTGAACGGGAAATGGTGGTCTCCGGCGGGTAGGACGACACGGTTGCCAGAGCTTGAAGCACTGCCTGGTGAGCAATAAAAGTGTGAAATTTTAATTTTTGAATTTAGGGTGCGCTTTCCATTTCAAAGGGGCATGCATGTTCTTCTTACGCAGGGTAAAGCTGAACGGTAAACGGTAGACTCTCTGACAAGTAGGGGTACACGGTTGCCCGTGCTCAAAGCGCTGCTTGTACTGCTACTACTACTACTACTACTACTACTACTACTACTACTACTACTACTACTACTACTACTACTACTACTACTACTACTACTACTACTACTACTACCACTACTACTACTACTACTCATAGGCGTCCCCAGGGGGGGGGGGGGGGGGGGGGGGGGGTTAGTGGGTTCAACCCCCCCCCCCCTTTGACCAAAAAATGCCTGTTTTGGGGGGTTTGAACCCCCCCCCCTTTTTTTCAAATTTTGACTGATCTCGAGACTACATTTTAGTGGTCTCGACCTTCATTATCGATGGTCTCGGCCTCGAAAAGTGTGAAGAACCCTGGTCTCGGCCTCGAAAATGTCGAAAATTCCCGGTCTTGGCTTCAAAAATTTTCTACGACTACCCCCCCCCCCCCCTGCTTACAGGATTCTCAACCAATGATCTTGGTCTCGGCCTCGAAAATTCTCGGTCTCGGCTTCGAAAATTTGTCCGTTAAATGTTCGAAGCCGAGACCAAGTACCTTCAAAGTTGAAAACCCATCTCAGTGGGGGTGGGGGTGTCCATAAAAAAAAAATTCGAAGCCGAGACCAAGTGCTTTCAAAATTTTCGAGCCCGAGACCGGATCTTCAAAAATGTTTGGGCCGCTTAAAAGTAGGGAGGTTTGAATCCCCCCCCCCCCCCCCCCCCCCCCTGGGAATGCCTATATGACTACTACTACTACTTCAAGTACTACTACTACTACTACTACTACTACTACTACTACTACTACTACTACTACTACTACTACTACTACTACTACTACTACTACTACTACTACTACTACTACTTCTAATTCTATTATTACTACTATTACAGGTTTTGGTTGCTAAAGTTCAGCCTTACCAAAACTGTAATACATATATTATTCAATGCAAGTTTACAAGCGTAAAACAACGAATTTGATTTAGTTATGTGGGTCGGCGTAGATTCATGATGTCAACTATAGTCTACTCACATCCACTCATCTGCTTATCATGCGTATGGTTTCACTTTCTCTCGTTGTGAGCTATACGTCCATCAAATATAATATCAAGCTAATGAAAAGTGTGTGTACATACATTTCGGATCATTCTTACGTAACTCGCTTGTCTTGTCTCTGCCCGCCTCTAGCCAACGCTCGGTTTGCACAATTAATTATGATTAAAACGATACGATTTATGTGCCCTTTACATGTTAAAGGGGTAGTTAAGTTTTGGTAGAGAGGGCGTTGCACATCACAATTCTTTTGTGAGGTAATGAAAACTGAGTGTCGAATTCGAGAGAACATGCAATTTTAATGGCAGAATAAACTTTATTTGGTAAAAATCGACCCAGAAACGGCTGAAATATCAATAAATATATCTGATCTTATAATTATTTGGGGCCCAAATAATTAGATATTTTTCAAAAAAAGTTTTAAAATGCTTACACTTTTACAAAAATTTTGAAAAGCATTTTTAAAATAGTTGTTGATGATCTCTCTATTTAATCATTATTTCAATAAAAACATCACATGCATAATTTTGTATGAAAAATGGTTGAAACCAATGCCTTTTTAGAAAGCGCCCTCTTGTGTTTTAATTGCTCTTTTTGAATGATAACAGGCTTTTTACTTAGTCGTTTGTAATTTTGTATACCTTTCGAGCATGGTAGAGTTATAACTATTAGTTTATAATGTTACTGTCCAGGTTTGGTTATTAAAGTTCAGCCTTACAAAAAATGTACTACCCCGTTAACTAGGATTTTTAATTGAACAGCCTTATTATTTTGTATAGGTTAAACAAATGCATGACATTTACCCTAATATAGCCACTCGCCACACACTTATCTGTCAATTGGCGTTCATGCTAAATCCTCCAGAGTACAATGAAGTATGTAAATACACATTCTCAGGCTTGATTATGCAAATACACTTTAGAAGTCGGCAAATATAGTCATGATGTTTCTAGTCTTTCATTTAATTTGTACAAGTAGAAGGTGAACATGGAAAACATCATAATTATTTTGCATTAACATCGCTTTATTTAACTGCTTGGTGTGGGGGTGAAGTCAGGATGCATAAGGAAGAATTACTAGGGGTGGGGGGTGGGGGGGGGGGGGGGGGTGATTTCCTTCTTAGCCCCGTCCATTTTCACTAGACTCGCCATTGGTCTCCTCGTAATAATATTATTTATTTCCAAAATGAGGGAGTTTCTATGCCTTCGCTTTCGATACTTGTTTAACATTAAGTATTAGTTTGGTTACTGATTTTGTTTTACTCTACCTTCGCCGCAAAGCACTGACTGGAGATGGAAGAAGTTCTCAGTCCATCTGTAATGCACCGTCCTCCTTTTATCTCCCGAACCCCGGCTCTCTGACCAATGCGTGTACGACGTACCAGTGCACTCGATTTTGATGGCTATTTTCAAAAGTCAAATCAATATAAAATATTATTACATTTAAATATTATTTCCTTCGAAAAGAGTATGGTATGGTTCTTGATAGGAAAAATAATAACAAAACTACACTACTACTATTAATACTCTACTACTACTATACTACTACTACTACTACTACTACTACTACTACTACTACTACTACTACTACTACTACTACTACTACTACTAGTAATAATAATAATACTTCTACTACTACTAATACTACTACTTATACTACTACTGCTACTACTAGTAATACTAATACTTCTACTACTACTACTACTACTACTACTACTACTACTACTACTACTACTACTACTACTACTACTACTACTACTACTACTACTACTACTACTACTACTACTACTACTACAACTACTACTTCTACCCACTACTACTACTACTATTACTACTACTACAACTACTACTTCTACTACTACGACTACTACTACTACTACTACTACGACTACGACTACGACTACGACTACTACTACTACTACTACTACTACTACTACTACTACTACTACTACTACTACTACTACTACTACTACTACTACTACTACTACTACTACTACTACTACCACTACTACTACTACTTCTGCTACTACTACTACTCCTTCTGCTACTACTACTTCTGCCACTACTACTTCTACTATTTCTACTACACATTTTTACAATGGTAATTCAGGTTTGTCAGATATAAGTTATACAATGATACATTTTATAATACTTACCACGGATGTCTCCTTTCTCTTCATTGACCTTTATCCTCACTTCTCCATCTATCCTCTCTCCAGGAGCGAATACATCCTTCCCATCACGGAGGAGGATTTGAAAGACAGCTAATTTACCCATCTGAGAAATATAAAGATGATC
Organism: Echinarachnius parma; assembly: GCA_037951105.1. Lineage (NCBI taxonomy): Eukaryota > Metazoa > Echinodermata > Echinoidea > Clypeasteroida > Echinarachniidae > Echinarachnius > Echinarachnius parma. Next base: position 48,198 of record JBAMJV010009875.1, on the reverse strand, counting down.
TATAGAGATGTGGTGTTATAGCCTACACGACGTCTTTGCAGATGTCAAGAATATAAACCAAACTGTCTGATGGATTGATAATTATACTGAGTGGAGAAAGGTGTGAAGAAAACTGCAAGTCTTCAAACATATTGCTATAGGTAAAATTGAAGGAGTCGAGAAGAAAAATGGATGAAGCGATCGATGGAAAACGTGGGAGATGTCGTCCACCGATATCTCCGGAGATAACTTCACAGGTCCTTGAAATATGGCGAAGATTCGCTTAAGATAATATGCAACTTTGGTCCATGAAGCTGTGATATCGCGAAACAGACGTAAATTTAGCAAAAGCTGATTAAAATAATTTCGACACGGGTGCAAAATATATAGATAATAATCTACCGATGTATACTGATATTTAAATTATGTTTATATATTATAGTTACTTCCCCATTGCGTGTCGAAATGTATGCGAAATTACCCGCACACACGCAGTTGAGTGTTGATATATTTGACCCGAACCTTAATCGTCAGAACGACAGTCAAAATACAGGCAATACAATGTAGAAGCCATCTATAGACGTCTACCTGTCATGCACACACCATTGTATTGCACTCACCATTGTATTGCACTCAACCATAATTACTGTGCTTCGCGTCCAAGGCAACCAGGAGAGAGTTGTGCGTAAAGGCCCGGTCACATATCAACGGATAGAGTAAACGGAAGACCGACGAATAGAACATTTTCGAAATCAAATTATCCGGTGGTGAAAGTCGTCTCCATCGCTTCATGCACACAACATTCCACCGGATAGAACAACGTAAATCGCCTGACAAGGAACGGACAAGGAACGCATACCAACGGAGACGAACGAATTGAAAATGTTACTCTCCGTCGGGCAGCCGTTTACGATATCCGGTAGTATGTGACCAGGCCTTAAACTGCAGCTGCATGTGCGCCACATTACGTTGAGTTTCAACGCGGGCCCGTTTACACTAGTCAGTGCGGGCCCGTTTACACTCGTCAGTGCGGGGCCCGTTTACATTAGTCAGTGCGGGCCCGTTTATACTGGTCAGAACCATACTACGGTCAAGCCTCAATAGCAAGGGCGTCGATTTCTTCTCGCCATTGGGGGGGGGGGGGGGGGGGGGGGGGGGAATGAAACGTCATTTCGACCATCATCGGCGAGAGAGTAAAGCGACCAACCTAGACCCCGTTTACAGTGCAGGGCAGGGCCGAGACGCGTCTCGGCCCTGCTTAAATTGCGGTACTCGGCCCCCCAATTTTGGTGCGTTTACAGTGGCGGTCTCGTTCCTCGCGGCCCGGCCGCCCTTTCAATATCTTGTCGTAGTGGCGCTCTGCATGTAAACAAACCATTATTTTGTGGGCGTGACGGGGTCACAAAACAAAGGCGCGTTATTTGCAATGAATTGTTTTCCCAATTTGGTACCGCATTTGGCCCTGCGTGCGTTTACAGTGAGAAAAGCGGTGCCGAGACGCGTCTCGGCCGCGGCCGAGACTACCTCCAGAGTGGGGCCAAATGCGCGGCCACTTTTGGCCCCGCATTTGGCCTTTTGAGCGTTTACAGTGAAAAAAAGGCCGGGCCGAGACGCGTCTCGGCCCGGCCTTTTTTTCACTGTAAACGGGGTCCTAGTATAGTAGTGTGTCCAGGATTTTATGACGGGGGTTGGGGACAAAATAGTTTTTAACCAACATGACACCTAAATTAAAGTCAACAGGCATTTTCTGAGTTAGCTGTTTAGAAATGTTCAGATTATGAAGTGCACATTGCAAGGACCCTGCAGGTCCCTGCTGGAACCCTGAACTGAATCAGTCAAGTGATGCCCTCACATTTGTAATCTCAATTGGGGTCCAGGGGGCGGAGCCCCCGGAAGCTTTAGGATTTTGAATGTTGTTCATAATTATGTAAATACGTAAAACCGTTACGTATCAAATAGTATGTTAAATATTAGCTAATTTGTAGTGGGCATAGCGGGAAATCCGGATTAGGTGTGTATACAAGGGACTTGGCCAGTTCCAGGGGGCGCAGCCCCCGGAATATTTTGAATTTGGGCAGTTTAGCACTCTCAAGATGTAGTTTAACGAAGACTATTGTATCAAATTTCACATAATGAATGAGAGGGGGTAATGTCCCTTCATTTTAATGTTATTTTATATTTCTGAACCCCAAATATTTGGGGGGGGGGGGGGGGGATGATAATACAGGCCATCCCCCGCACCTCAAATATTGGGGGGATATATCCCCCCCCCCCCATCCCCCCGTGATCGACGCCCATGCTCAATAGTGACCACCTTCGGGAACAAGAACAATTACCACCGTAGAGGGGTGAAAACTGTTTTTTTTGTCTTTGCAGGGGATCACGTTTGGTGGCCACTAACTGTAGACAGGTTGAATGTTATTATACGTTTGACTATAAATACGTGGACTTGCTGTGGCAATCGTGAGATCCCGAGCTCAAACCCTGCCCACAGCGTTTGTCCTTCAGCAATACACAATAGCCACAATTGTATTGGGACCCGGCAGGAGGTGAAAGCCTTATACTCTTCTCAATGCCCATGAGCCGCTTGGAAGGAATGCTCCCCAGGGAGTGGAGATGGGAGTGGGAGTGGAGTGCGCACAAAATGAGTGCTAGTTTGCGTATTATCCCATGGCCGGGGCGATACTAGTGTAAAGCGGTTAGAGGTGATAATTGTATCATATTATACAACTAACGAATGGGCTTCTTGTGATAGTCAAATCTATTACCGAGGTGGGCTCAAAATGATTATTACCCGAAGCGTAGCTGAGGGTAATAGTCATTTTGAGCCCACCGAGGTAATAGATTGCCTATCACAATCAAGCACATTCGTTAGTTGTTTTATATCACTCATCAATATCAGTGATTGTGTTCAGCTTATAGCAAAATAAGTGATAATCTCTGAATATTTCATAAAATCGCTTGTAAGGAGGCTGGAGGCTCATCTGGCTTCATTAATGTCGATTGATTTTTATATCAACATTTACAAGCGATTTTATGAAATATTCAAGAGATTTTCACTTATTTTGCTATAAGCTTAACACAATCACTGATATTGATGAGTGATATAAAACAACTAACGAATGTGCTTGATTGTGATAGGCAATCTATTACCTCGGTGGGCTCAAAATGACTATTACCCTCAGCTACGCTTCGGGTAATAATCATTTTGAGCCCACCTCGGTAATAGATTTGACTATCACAAGAAGCCCATTCGTTAGTTGTATACTAGCGCTCCCACTGATGTGCCTATTGGCTGTCTTGGCGTTCTTCTTCCCAGGGTGTTAGTTTTTACCAGCAATGTCAATCACGTGACTAGAACGTGTGCGCCATAGAGTACTGCACAAATTTGATCGCGTGTGCATTTTGCTTAAACACATGATCTATGGGACGAACGCGTAACGAACTTTTAGTGTTAATTTTTTGCTAACAGCCCGGTCACATGTTTGCGCGGGGATTGCGCGTGTTGTCCAAAACTATCATTTGTCAAATACAATGGTAAAACGATCTTATGAGGGATATAAAAGGCGCTATATAAATCGAATCTGTTATTATTAATATGATAGACATATGGGAATCTGGTTCACACTAACGTCCAAATCAACGTTTCGTATATGATTTGTTTTATATGCCGCCCCTGTATGTATGCATGAACGACAGTGGGAACTATACAGTGCGTTTCTCTACCATGATAACCCAATTAACCTCCAAAGCAATTAGATTCAACCACTGTATTTTTATGATTTGAAAATTTAGGTAGGGTGGACTGTATCGTAATACACTACAATTTGAAATGTAATGTAATAAAAACAGTCCGTTCCCCTTCTACTCAATGATTGCCCCACATATTGTACATGTTGTAACGATTAAATACAAGAAGAATTATTATAAGAAACAATTGTCTGAATGTTCAAATAAAAATCAGACATGGAAAGTTCTTAAATCATTTCTTCCAAATAGTAATAACGTAAGGTTGAATACTCCAAGCACTGATGATTCTTACATTCAAGCATGTACATTCAATGATCATTTTGCAAGTGTTGCGAGTAGTTGTGTAGGTCAGTATATATTACATTTCAATGTTGTATCTGAGGCTGATGTAATGATTGAAATACGAAAATTAAAGAATAAAAAGTCAGTTGGAATTGATGGGATATGTATACACATTCTCAAAACTTGTGCTGATATTTTGCTTAAATCTATAACGCATTTGATAAATAAATAAATCGTGCATGGCAGAGTACCTAGAGTATGGAAAATCGCAAAGGTGATACCAATTCATAAAAAGGGTGACAAATCGAATCCGGATAACTACAGACCAATTTTGTTATTACCATGCATTACTAAAGTTCTCGAACGAGTCATACAATTACAATTGTTACATCACCTTCATACACATACTATTTTTGTGCATGTGCAGTCTGGATTTCGAGCAAAGCATTCTACTGTAACTGCTTTGGTTAAAGTAACCGATGAATGGTTAATGGCAATGGACAAAGGGGTATACGGGAACAATTTTTGTAGATTTGCGCAAAGCTTTTGATATGGTTGATCATGCATTGCTCCTTAAGAAATTATCGAGTATTGGTGTAACAGGCACAGCCTTAAATTGGTTCGAACGTTACTTATCCGAGAGAAGAATAGTAACTGTAGTAAATGATGATACCTCTATTGAAAGAAGTTTATCCCATGGTGTGCCACAGGGCTCAATTTTAGATCCTTTATTGTTTACCATATTTATTAATGATCTACCTGATATTTTTAAAGGGATACCGTAGTTGAGTTCTGGTAAGGAGAGTACAGTTTTGGTGAAACTGAATTTTAGTAACCAAAACCTGCATCATTACATTGCAAACTAATAGTTATAACTAGAAAGGAACACAAAATTACAAATGACGTATAGTAAAGATCATGTTATCTTTCAAAAAGTGCCGTTAAAACGTAAGAGGGCGCTCTCTACACACTCATCGGTTTCAACCAATTTGAATAAAATATTGTGCATGTGATGTTTTGTTGAAATAGTGATTAGATAGAGAAATAACCAACAACTATTTAAATACCTATTTTGTAACTTTTTGAAAAGAGGAAGAATTTTTTTGAATTTTTAACGGCTGGTTCAAAATTCTCTAATAAACCTGGGGCCCCAGCTTTATTACAAATTGTTATATTTATGGATATTTCAGCCGTCTCTAAACCGATTTTTATCAAACAAAGATGATTTGATTATTTAAATATTATGCTCTTTCAAATTTTACACTCAGTTTTTCATTACCTCACAAAAAAAAAGTAGTCTAGCGCCCTCTCTACCAAAACTCAACTATCCCTTTAACTCATTCATGACGTCACATCGATGTGTTTGACGTCACTCATACATCATAACCGTTTTTGTGTGTTTATTCAGTAAAATCTTTTACACGTGACACACACACAAAACACACATTGACGGGGTGATTTTGACAGATATCCCTTGTTTTAATTTGCTCTGGACACCTGGGTCCCGCTGCAGAAAGAGATACAATCGATTGTAAGTTACAATTGATCGTAAGTCAGAAAATTTACGAGTTTCAACCAATCAGATTTGCGTATCTAGAACACGTGATCTGACTTACGATTAATTGCAACTTACAATCGATTGTATCTCTTTCTGCAACGGTGCCCTGGACATTATCCCTGCCACAGCGGCAGCAGCGGCGGCGGCGGCGGCGTAACGCTGCTGAATCCAAAGTATCCCCGGCCCCTGGACTCTAGCATGGGCGTCGATACTTACGTAATACCCATTCATCAGGGGGGGATGGATGAATGGATCATCCCCCCCCCCCCCCCCCCTGATCAATGGGTATCAATGACAGATCGACGCCCGTGCCCTGCAGCATACGCTGCTGGGCCAGGGGATACAATAATCATGGACAAATGCCCTTCTTAATCATATCATCATATCACCGCCTTATCAAAACTCTCTCCCATAAGAGTTCGTCCTAACCATGCTAACTTTATGAAAATTAATGAATTTGCCATTATGTGTTTCACGTACTCACGCTCTTTGAATGTAAGATGGAATTTTAAGAATACACATTTTCCAATCTGTTCAATATGGCATTCCCAAAGAAAATAAAGTACGCCATCTAGTGGTAGTATCATTACATCTGTATGTACTGTGTTGTCCTCCACTGAAGCAGAGTGAAGTAACACATCTGTGCTGTCCACTCACTGATCTAGTTGTTAAATGTTGGCGCATAAGATTTGTGGCGTGTGTGTGTGTGTGTGTGTGTGTGTGTGTGTGTGTGTGTGTGTGTGTGTTTGTGTGTAAAATGTATTTATTTTTTTATATTTCGAATCTTTTTTTTCTTTTCTTTTTTGTTTGTTGTTGTGCATTGATACTATGTGATACAATGTAGTACTCTTACTAGTACAGAAGTTCTTGTTAATTTTAATAAGAGGAAGAGGAAAAAGGAAGAAAAAAAAATCGAGTGCTTGGGCGGGGATGGATTCTCTCTTAGGTTTGAGGGGTTGGGGGGGGGGGGGGGGGGCGGTAAATGAGACGTGAAGGAGTATCATGTCGTTTTCTCTGTTTTTTTGTGGAAAAAAACCTCCATTATGTTTATTTCATGGTATGTGAATTGAATATTACTTGATTTGTATTAATTTGTATTTGTATTTTATTTTTATTTTTTCAATGTAAGAATCATTTCTACTTTATAGTTCATTATATTATAATTGTTGTATTTCTTAACATTGAATATGTTTTATTCAATTGTAAATTATATGTTTATAATTTGGAAGAATAAAAATTACTTTAAAAAAAAAGTGTGTGTGTGTGTGTGTGTGTGTGTGTGCGTTTGCGTATAACATATTTATGTGAAAATAATACAAATTTTAGGGGAAGTTTCTACAAGGTTTTGAGCAGATTGGGTGAAAAGGGAACAATTTTTAGATACATGATAGCGAAATTTTTAGCAGATTTTGATAATCCAATCAAGAATTATAATTTTTCAAAGTTTTGATCAAAATCTTGTTTGATGCCCTCTTAGTCTGCTCTTTGCCAAATATGTGATGTCACAGATGAACAACACCCATTGGAACTGTACAACACAACTTCACATTACAGGGTTGCCAACTCTCACGCATTGAGCGTGAGAGTTTGATCCCTTTCTCACGCTCTCACGCTGATCTTTGAAAATCTCACGCCCGGGCCTAAAAATGGTAACAATTACAAACTATAGATGTGTTCATCAATTGTCTCCATCGAGTTGAAGTACTACTATGCATGTTTAATACTGAGCATGAGATGCGTCTCGTAATAGTCAAGTCAAAATAGCACCTTGGCCTCAAACTAACAACGTCGGATTTTTCTTTGCAAGTCATTTAAATGAAAGTTCCTTAACCAACATTTCAGTGTATATCAACATTTTGGTACAAAATTAAACCTCCCAGAGCAAGGAAATTCATTTGTCCAAATTCATCTGTGATGACTATTCATATTCATACTTATTACAACTGTGACATTCGCATGATATGCAAATTATCTATTATTTTTGATGAAAAAACATTAACTTTCGGTGTATTTAATTGTTGCATTTTTGTGCCCGATCAAACCCAAACGATTCTGAAAATCATCTTTTCATCTTTTGCTAACAAGCTGGTTACATATATCCTGATAATAGAAAAACATAATTTGCATGATAATGCAAGTTTCTATAGTTGGAATGGAAAAATTTGATTTTTAATGTTTATTGCATTTAAAGGGATAGCTGAGTTTTGGTAAAGAGAATACAGTTTTGGTCAAACTTAATTTTGGTAACCAAAACCTGCACCATTACATTACAAACTAATAGTTATAACTCCACCATGCTCGAAAGGAATACAAAATTACAAATGACTAAGTAAAAAGCCTGTTATCATTAAAAAAAGAGCCATTAAAACTCAAGAGGGCGCCCTCTAAACACTAATCAGTTTCAACCATTTAAAATAAAATATTGTGCATGTGATGTTCGGTTGAAATACCTATTAGATAGAGAAATAATCAACAACTATTTACAAACCTCTTTGTATATTTTTGAAAAGAGGAAGCATTTTTAATTTTTTTAAAACAAAATTACCGAATAATTGTGGGGCCCCACAATTATTACAGATGGTTATGTTTATGGGTATTTCAGCCATTTCTGAACCGATTTTGATCAAATAAAGTTTACTCTGTCATTCAAATTGTATGCACTTTTCGAATTCGACACTCAGTTTATTATTATCTCACACACAAAGTATTTTGTGTAGCGCCCTCTATACCAAAACTCAACTATCCCTTTAAATGCCCAATTATAACCAAAATTGTGGAACTAATTTTGTTTCTAATAATTGAGCTAACTTGATGGTCTCATCTGAACTTATAATAACACGATTGGCATAATATGCAAATCATGTATTGTTAAAATGGAGATCTTGGATTTCAATTTTAATGTTTTGGCATTGAGATGTCCGATAAGAACTAAAAATTATTTATTCAAGTTCAGCTAAGATGATCGACTCATCTATGTAACAGAAATCTCCAAACTCATGAAAACAGGAACAAAACAACAGGGAATAAAAAAAATAATCAGAAAAATCAAATTAATTGATTTCCCCAAAACAAAAACAATAACCCTATAAAATATAGAAAGAAAGAAAGAAAGAAAGAAAGAAAGAAAGAAAGAAAGAAAGAAAGACAGACAGACAGACAGACAGACAGACAGACAGACAGACAGACAGACAGACAGACAGAAAGAAAGAAAGAAAGAAAGAAAGAAAGAAAGAAAGAAAGAAAGAAAGAAAGAAAGAAAGAAAGAAAGAAAGAAAGAAAGAAAGAAAGAAAGAAAGAAAGAAAGAAAGAAAGAAAGAAAGAAAGAAAGAATAAGAAAGAAATAAAGAATAAGAAAGAAAGAAAGAATAAGAAAGAAAGACAGAATACGAAAGAAGAAAGAAAAGTTCGGCGGGCCTGTGTAAGCAGTGTTATGCGGGGGAGGGGGATGGAAGTTCGAAATAAGGCCTATGGATGGGCATAGTTTTGAACAATTGTGGTTCTCATGAATGTCAAGTCAATACTTTATACTTCAAACTGCTTCTTTTGATGGTGCATTTTTTACCCACACCTTCCCCCTTCTTTTCTTCATTAGCGAAGCCGCGGGGGGGGGGGGGGGGGGGGGCAATTCCCCATGAAATTTGGTTGGTACATGTAAAACGACAAATAAAATCGTCATACCACCGACAAATGTTTTATTCTTAAACAAAAAATATGTAACAAATGGCAGTTTTCGGGTATGAAAATGAGAACATTTTCAAGCTCGCTCCGCTCACTCGCATACATAATATTTTACAACCTCGGATGTGTATATATTACCCTTCATAAAGCCATATCATAAGACATAAAACAAATATACCCATACAATAATATTGAAACAAAATAAAAATGGCAATTTTCAGATGTGCAATTGCTAAAATGTTCAAGCTCGCTCCGCTGCACAACACAATTTGTTTGTAAGGTAATTTTGTTGAGAGGTGTCGAAGTTGAAAGAACATCCAATTTTAATGACAGAATGAACTTTATTTGGTCAAAATCGGTTCAGAATGGCTGAAATATCAATAAATATATCCGATCGTAATAAATCTGGGCCCCAAATTCATTCAATGTTTTTTTTTAAATAAAACAAAATGCTTACACTTTTTCAAAAATCTTCAAAAGCGGGTTTCAATAGGTGTTGATGATCTCTCCATTAAAATCATCATTTTATCAAAACATCACATGCATAATTTTGTATGAAAAATGGTTGAAACCATTGCCTTTTTAGAGAGCGCCATCTTGTGTTTTAATGGCTCTTTTTGAATTATAGCAGGCATTTTACTTAGTCGTTTGAATTTTGTATACCTTTCGAGCATGGTTGAGTTATAACTATTAGTTTGTATTGTTACTGTGCAGGTTTAGGTTACTAAAGTTCGGCCTTTAATACCAAAACTGTACTACCCCTTTAAAGTATATTTATAAATGATTATAAGGAAGGTCACATACATGCATAATCTTATAATATTATGTAATTTCACGAATCGATCTCTACATAAATCCTGTAAATGTATATTTGAACTAAAAAAAACATTGATTTATAGTTTTCCTCCTGAAAACAATCTCTTAAAGACTTTTTACATTACAAAAATGAAATTAAAAGCTGTTTATATACAAATATTTGTATTCGAATGGTATCTACTCAAGGAACTGATCAAACAAATATTTATTCAACTTACCGCCTTTTTGCAGTGACAGTTCGCACTTGCAAGTTAGAGTTTGAGATCCCACCGTCTGGACTATTACACGTCTTTTCCCCACACGTTTCTTGCTATCAAATGGAGGAAGCGTTGTGATTGAAAGCCAGTCACATCGAGTTACATATCTCAACAATTACTAAATTAAACCTCACAGCGCGCGCATTGATGGGGTTTGATTTATTTTTGCATTATCATTCTATGATATTTTCTCTCGCAGGTAGCAGAGCTAGAAAACAACATAATTGTAAATGTGTTTCCACACCTAGTAATATTCACAAGCACCACGAAGTTTCCCCGTCTGTATTCGAAGCTACCCATGCAAGCAGTTCCTTTTCGCAACCCTTTGTCAAACAATGAACTTGAAGAAAAAAAAAACAACAACTACCGACAAGAGTCGTCACGTCATTCGTCTCAGTCAGATCGCATTGTGAGCGCGAACAATGGCTAATGAGCCATGCTCCAAATTATATGACTAGATACTTGTGTAGGAAAGAATGACTGGAGGCTCTCTTGAAAACTTTTGAAAAAATGTAAGCATTTTAATTAAAAAAAAAAAAAATCATTGAATAAATCTAGGCCCCAGATTTATTCCGATCAGATATGTTTATTGATATTTCAGCCGTTTCTGAACCGATTTTTGATCAAATAAAGTTTATTCTGCCATTAAAATGATATGCTCTTTCAAGTTTTACACTCAGTTTTTCATTATCTCACAAATTTATTTTTGTGCAGCGCCCTCTATACCAATACTGAACTACCCCTTTAATCTTGAAGAACTAAGCTATCATTTGATATCAAGTATGTCTAATTTACACTTTATTCCACATTTCTCTGGATGCTGGGGGGGGGGGGGGGGGGGAGGGGAGGGATACGCCTGTCTTATATTGGCAATAATGAGTACCTCCGCACCCCACTCAATATACACGAGTACCTCCGCGCCCCCTCCCATGCCCGATTGCTGCCCCCCTCCCCCCCCCCCCCCCCCCACCCCCCCCCCCCCACCCCCCCACCCCCCACCACCTCTCAGCCAAATCTGACCAAGTCCAGACCAATGAAATCAAAGACACCCCCTAATTTGAAATTGAAGAGATTTTTTTCTCCCCGGTTTTTCACTCATATTTACATGAATCCGATTTCTGAAAATTGAATTGAATAGCATTAAATTCTTGTATTCGACACCTATACAAAATGCAGATATAACTGAGTTTGTTGGGCAATCGGTGCACCTCACAAGGTTTTTGTTAAGTTGATTGTCGCATGTAAACATGATACATGTAGATGACACTCAAAACAAACACTGCCACAGCCTCCCCCTTCCCTGGCAAAAATAAAACACACACACACACACACACACACGCACAAACACACACATACACATTCACATAACTGTAAACACACCAACACCTACTCATAGCAACACACAAATACACATACATGTACTTGCACCACACATAAGGACAACCATTCATGCTAACACATACAAATACATCTATTCATTACACCGGGAATGCATATCACCGTTAGTGAACAATGCTGAAAATATGACTCCAATTGCAATAAGATTCTCTACAAATCCATGTTTTATTGATTGGCAAAATGGATCATATCACAATACACATTTGATAATCAACAGCTTTTTAATATACATAATTCTTATTATAATGAGTCGAAGACTACTAGTTCTCTCTCTATGTTAAATACTTTCTATGATGGAAAAAAAAAAAAAAAAAAATCAAATGTGCGATTTGGCACAACCAACTTATATGCATAATTGAATACAATTAAAAGGATTAACGGTGAGCTACAAGAACATACAAAACATCTAAATCAACGAACCGAGGAACTTACAAATTGTCAGTTGAGAAGCAGATGGGCGCAAGGTCACTTTTTGTACTTCAGAATAAATCATCTTACCTGTTTGGGAGCCTTGTAAAAACCAAAATTAGCACTTCTTTCATTTTGATAGTTATTCCCCAAATTAGAAATAAATATCTGAAAATGTTGCGTCACATAGAGAATGCTCCGACCTACAAGATAATTTGCAGAACTCATTCAGCAAAAAAAATCAACTTAAAGCCCTTCTCACTCTCACCCGACGAACGTAGATTTTCATTTTACTTTGTGTCATAAAATGTGAAAACTTTTAATTAAAAAACAGATAATAATTCTTAAACTTTGACAAAATAAAAATTTGAATTTCTGAGAATAAAAGTAAAAATGATTAAGTCATAGGGATCGAGCACATAATTGTGTGTACGTTTCCATCAATAAAATTAATTTGTCAAACAATACTATTATGATTATTAAAAGGAAGCCAAAATAGGCGTTGAAAGTTTTTATACAGCACATAATAATACATTAAACATAAAAAGTGTACAAAAATATACAGTACATGTACATTATTAATGTAGAAGAAATATCTTAAGAGGATTTTAGACAGTAGATGTTCAGAGGGTGATCAAATATTCATTCAATAATGAACTCATTGGATCAAGTTTTATTTGAAAACAACATACAAGTATATTCTCCACCAATAAATACACAATTTAAAAATAGGCCCTAGCACACTTGGGTACATCAAAAGCACACCATGTTTTTTTTTTTTTTTTTTAACTGTTGAAGCAAGAAATAAGAAAAGACTCATCAACATGTATGAATAACATAATTCTCAACTTAATGCTGACCTTGAAATTAACATTTTTCTGTTAGCCTGGGGCCACCAAAATTCCAGTTATCCTCTATTTTACTTGGCAAAATGAGCAACCAAGCATAACATAATATGTAATGTTTTTCTTCGTTTGTGGCTACCAGATTGAGGGTTCAGCCCATCACAATTTGACAAATCTTTTATCTTACTAGCCTGACTGGGCCATAAAGTAAAAAAGGTAAATTTCTAGTATTGCTCATGGTGGAAAGTGTGGGCCCCTAGGGAGGAAACTTATATGAATAAGAGTATTACCCCTTCAATTACTCCAATGATTTTGTATTTTTGTAATTTTGTATTTTTGTATTTATTATTATTTTTTTTTTGGGGGGGGGGGGGGGGGTTCCAGGCCAGATTTAATTTATAAAAAAATTGTCTAATAGACTAAGAAGAGAGGGGATAAGAACAAAATTGAGTAAACTCAGCACCTTAACCCTTTTACCACGGCAATAGATATACTGCTTCAATAGCTATATACAAGATTATTTTACGGACCGGTCGAGTTACCCCACTGGGCGCGCACAAAAGAACCGATCGATATCTGGTTGACCATGGCATTGTATTCGCTTCTATTCAACCTAGCGTGAGTTCGCTGGTCAAGTAGTTCACACAATAGAGGCGATCGATATGCATAGTATAGGGTCAGCGAAGTGAAATTCTATGCGAAAACTATGATTCTGGCTTGTATGGGTTTGTATACGAATATCCTGAAATTAGACTTGTGTATTACCATGATAAAATTGTAATAAAACAATAATCACGCAACTAGAGTCGGGGAAACTTGATATACATGTAGCCAAGGGTTCAATCTTTGTATTCAGCTAAATTATATTGTACGTACAAGATGCATACATGTATGTTTATGCAATTAATATAACCCTTGTTCGGAACCGAGAAATCTCGGTTCCCGTATATGAGTAGGCGCAACGGGGACCGAGAATTCTCGGTCCCCGTAGTGATCGGGTTAACAGGCGCAGCGATATGCACAGCTTTGTTTATGGTGAGAATGGGTTTTTTTGCATTAAAAAACAGTGAGCCTTTACACCCCAATTTGCAAAATTGCAGAAAAATAAAAAGGGCATAATGTTTGCTTTTACAAGGTTTCTCATTACAATAAAAAACAAACTAAACACCACACATAACATTACTATTTATGGAAAAAACAATGAAATAAAGATATTTATCTAATATGTTTTTCTTTTGTCAATTAATTAAAGACGGTCACTGGACTATACACTTCATGCATGTATCACATACACATACAAGACATTAGACTTCAATAAATTCTTGTTAAAGTCAAACAATTCAAAATAATACAAATAAGCCTCAATTCGTCAACGAGAGAGATAAATGTTTTAAATATATCTCTTTTCTGTTAAACTTCTAAGTAGCATTAAAATAAGATAAAATAAAACATTCTACACAATGACAATGACCTAATTCAAGTTTTCAATGATGATATGGGTTTTGAGTTCCAACAAGTGAGATATGCATCAGTTGGGTCCATATATCTTTTAAAATAATCATTATCATTATTATTATTCCCATTATAAGTAATATAAATTATTTTTTGTACAAAATATTGACTGTCCGAAAGAGAGGAAGACCATTTCACTATTGGAACACTTAGCCATTTTTAATTTTTGTTTTCATTTAATTGTTATCATTACTGAACTTAATATCAATATTCAATATTTTGCTACTCATTATTGACTGTCTGACAGACAGAAAAAAAAACATTGATATTCTAGGAACACTAAGCCAATGGCCATATATATATGAAGTTTGTAAGCACTAGCAATAAAAAAAGATAATTATCATCATTATAATTTCCTAATTTTCTTATCTGGTTGAACCAAAACAGCTTTCTACTAAAAAAATAAATGTTTCCTTTTTACCAAACTTTGTATAATTATTGATACAAGGTCTCAATGCTTCAATTTGTCTTTGGCAATGTTTCCAATTGTAATTACTTTAGGTCTACACACAACTAATTTACTCATATCATAACCATTTATACAAGACATTTACATCAATAAAAGATGGTGGTTACATGAAGAAATGAGTTAAAGTTTAATAGGAATATATCACACTATGAAAAAACAAAATTGTATGAAGCACATAATACTGCAATATTATCTCTTTGTACAATGAACTGTTTGGATAAGACATCAGTTTAGGTATTCTTTACTTAGATATACCATGGGCCCTACTGGATACTCCATAAGGGAACTTACATGTAATTACTATAATAAAATAATACAAATAGTACAAATAATTTGCACAAGCAACTGACATAGGATAATATTACCAACTGAATTGGAAGGAAAACATCAGAGATTTTCAGACAATAGGCCCGTTCACACACACAAAATCAGTGCAATCAAAATTTGAATCGTGATTCAAATTTCACTAGAAACTGCAATTTTTTTAAAAATTAGTGTGATTATTTTAAAATAAGTGTGATTATATGGCGCACACTGTGTGTGTGAAAAATCAAGAGAAAAATAAAAAGAATGAAATGTTATATCCCATGATGCCAAGTGCTACGGTCATTCTGTACACATGAGCAGTTTGGTCTGAGCTGGTGCGATTTCACTTATTTTTGAGGGCACAAGAAGGAAATTTCTCAGAGTAGAGTGTTCTGCATTTATTTACTTGTTATGGATTGTTACAAATATACAAATACAGTTTCTATTAACAAATTTTGCAAAGAATGTCTTTACAAAGTAAAAATAACAACAACTACAAACTCATGTACAGACTACAAACTGAGTAATAAACATTAGCAATGATTTTACAAGTCACTCACAACACAGATATAGTAACATGACGACGATTCAAGTAATTTATAATATATCATATCTGCAAATATAGCCATCATGATCTTATGTACAAGTATCCACATTCCGTTCATACGTGGACCAGGAATAATGAGCCAAATTAACACTTCCAAGTAATTTACATATCCAACCGCTCCCAAGAATAGAGAGAATCTAAGAAATAAATATATAAATATTGAATTCTAAGATTCGAGGTGCATGAATTCTTCACCCCCAAAAAAGAGACAGCGAATTCCTCGCACAAAAGATAAGAGGTAGGAATGTGGGACCCATGAATGGAAACAATTTTGGTTAAACTATCATTAATTATTGTTAGGGGATAAACTTAAAATACCACCCTTCTTCTATCGCAAGATATATATCTTATAGATTGGGAGTAACTATTTAAAAGCATCTGAAATGCAATTGATTCTTTTTGATGCATACAGCCAAAGGTTGTGTAGTTTCTGTACTTTTAATTCTGGGACATGTATGCACTCTCATAGAATTGTGATAAGTCTCACTTCACGTAGCATGATCATTCCAATTTCAAGAAAAAAGGCAGCAATTTTTGCATGTGCACACAAACATTCTATGTCTGTTGAAAAAGATACATTTCCATGTTCATGAAATGTACAAAATGAGGGTACATTTTCATGAAGCACGCAAGATGCAATGATATGGATGATTTTCATTGGCCAATTTGTAACCATTTTTGCATCGAAAATTATCTTGAAACAATGCAAATAGGGGGTAATGCATTATGTTTATAAATTATTATATATTTGTTCTTGGTAGTTTTTATTCTTGAATGTTGGTATTGGTAATTTGTTGTTGTTGTTTTTTTCTTCAGGCATCACACAGTAGTATATTGTATTGCGCTTAGAAACATCAGTATTAAGCGCCATATAGTTATTATGTATTATTATTATTATTATTAATTTTTTACTTCAGGCACGATCCTGGGTGAGGCCTTACAATACAAAGTGAGATTACCGGGGGGGGGGGGGGGGGGGGGGGGACTGCAAGGCTTCTTTTGAAAGAACATTTTGTATTGTTTCACATTAACCTTAACACAGTATTTTGGGGGGCAACAAATACAAAGAGAAGAACAAAAGAAACAAGAATATTTAAAAGCTCAAAATACTTGGATACATATCAAGCCTTGTTCTTCTCTCCTTATAGTTGATGCACACTTTATGTCAGGAATTACATCTTCCTTTCTTATGCATCAGTAGATAGAATAATAGATCTGTCTATATACTTCCAAACAGGTCATTACAATCATCTCGCTATGGGGGAAGGAGAGGGTTTCTGTAGATTGAGTGGGGGAAGGGCGCTAGGCCGGTTCACTGCATGAGGGTGATTGCTACCTATAGTCATTTTCTCTAGAGGATGGTCAGCTGAATGCCTCACCCTATCACCTGACTGCTTTGCTTGGTCAGCTGACTGCCTTACACTATCAACTGACTGCCTCAGTTGGTCACCTGATTGCCTTTTCCGGTCACCTGATTCCCTGACTCTGTCACCCAACTGCCTAACGCCATCGCCTGAAGGCTGAACGCTATCAACTGACTGCCTCAACCGGTCACCAGATCCCCTGACTCTATCACCTGACTGTCGAACTTGGTCACCGGATTCCCTGACTTTGTCACCCGACTGTCTGACCTGGTCACCTGACTTCTTACCCTGTTCACCTGACTGCCTCGTCTGCTCAGAGTGATACCTCCTTGAGTGTGAAGGACCGGGTGCAATATCTGGCAGAGGTTGAGGCGATGCAGAGGACTTAACAGAGATCTGACGAGGCAGGCTTGTCTTGGATGGCGCCCTCTCAGTCGAAGATGTCTTAGCGTTGTTGGCATTCTTTGAATCATCCGACTTTGTCTCCTGATTTTGATAACGAAACCAAAACAAAAAAATAATATGCATCATTATAAAGGAGTATTCAACCAGTTTAGAAGATGTTTTTGTGCGTGTCATAGCAGAATGTTATTATTTTAATTTGGTTTTCCAAAATAAATTTAAAATGATACAAAACATTCACAGCCTGAAAAAGAGTGTGACAAAAAATTAAACTTATAAGAATTAAAAACAATTTATACTAGTCATATTTTAAATGCACAAACTGCATCAATGGTCAATAGTATTGAATGTTGATTACAATTCAGATTCCAGTGAGAATGTCTTACCCAGGAAATATTTGGCTGGGTCTACATGTATATAGAGACGGCTCAGTGTTTATAATATGCGCACAAACAACCTTAGCTCAGATTGCGTGCCCTGCCCTCTACATCCCCACATTTGACAATCTTTAAAATCAATTAAACAAATAGAAATACATGACAATCTTCAACAAGGGTACTGACCTCTGAATCTAGCCACTCATCAAACACTAACACACAAAAACACACATCAAATATGTTGAGCCACTTGGCAGGGGGGCAGATTTAGCCCTTGATCTGACAACCCTAAACAAAACACCACATCCTCTTCTGAAGAAAAGATTTGTGGTTGCACGAACAAAGGAAACTAATCAGCATTAGCAGATGAAGTCACAGCTTGAGAGATATCAGGCACTGATTATCAACGCAGACATGCCATGGAGAGTCAACATTAGGGCCACAGAGGAGTAAATGTAAACAACCATGAAGGATATGCAAGGTGCTGCTGCCTCCCCCTTATCATCTTGAACTGCCTAGAGCAGTTAGTAACTGTTAGAACATCTAGACCTTGGTGTTGTATACATACATGTACTTGGATACTTCAGAGTGATCCATCAAAGCAAAGAATTGCCAAATCTAAAGAACAGTAAGGTTCCATCCCCTTAGAACTTAGGATTATATTTTTCTTGTAAAACTAAACAAAAATAACTTATTGGGCTCATTCCCTTTGGCCTTTTTACATTTATTTTTCACAAGGCAAGATAATGTAGGAATATGTCAAGTGTTTGGGTCTCAAATGATATTGCATAATTTTTTTTTTACCAGGTCTAGAATTGTCTAATATCTACCCCTTAAAAGCCAAGATAACCATTTTTTTTTTATGAAGCAGACATATGCCTCCTTGATTTCTGTGGCCAGTCTGTCCAGGACCTTGGCTTTGACTTCTTGTTGTTTACTGGACCTATAAAACTATGACAATATGATTGAGTGGTTAGAGCTCAGCGACCCCCCCCCCCCCTTTAACAAAAGTAATTGGGGCTCAAATGCTCTCCTATTAATCTTAGATTTGTATCATGTTGATGTCCTTCTAATGACCACACCTTAACATTTAGAATTACTATCTTTCAAAGGAGTAATTACTTTCTTGATTTCCTTGGATGACTTACTGGAGTGGCTGGATCAGATGGAGCAGGTCGAACCAGGGTAGTTAGAGCTCCGGGATTCCCCCAAATAATCTAAACCATTTTTTTCAAAGCAGTAATTACCTTCTTGATTTCCTTGGCCAGTCTGTCCAGATCCTTGGCCTTGACCCTCTGTCCCTTGTTGGACCGCAGAGACTTGGATGACTTGCTGGAGTGGTTGGAGCGGGTGGAGCGGGCAGAGCGGCTGGACCTGCTGCGACTGGATGTGTGCCGCAGCCAGTTCTGGCTGATGGACTGTTGCAGGTTCTTGAGGCTGGACTGGGCCGCGTTAGTGATGATCCAGGGGTGCTTTAGCGCCTGAACGGTCGTCATGCGCTCCGAGGGGTTGATCACTAGGAGCTTGTCAATGAAGTCCTTGCCGGCTGATGATACATCCTTCCATGGCTGAAGAAAAGCAAAAGCAAGACAAGATTAGTTAGAAGTTCAGTAATGGAGAAATTCCTAGTTGGTTATGTAAGAGGGGTGTTCCAGTGCATAGACAGATGTCATGCGCTTTGAGGGGTTGATCACCAGCAGCTGTAGATGAAGTCCTTGTCTGAACAAGTTCCATGGCTGAAAGAAGGAGGAAATTAAAATAGGACTAGTTAGAAGATCATTAATTCTTAGCTGTGCTGTGAACCAGCGCCAGTTACTGGAAACATGTCATGTGCTCTGAAAGATTGAGCATCAGAAGCTTCTCAATGAAGTATTTCCCTGGTCGATGACTCTACCTCCCATGGCGAAATAAATTTTTTTTTGCACAAGTGAATTGAAACTTCGCAAAATATTGTTAAAAATTCAAAAATAAGAAAGATACTAATGTAAGAGTGTTAAAAGATTCCTTTTTTTGCCTTATGACCCAGTTGGGCAAGTAAAAACAGATTTGTCAAATTTTAGCAGCCCAAAGATCTTGTCAATGAAGGTGAGGGACATCGTCTAACCTTGGGACATCGTCTAACCTTGGGACATGACCTTACAACATGACATGATGAGTGAACTCATTTCCCCTATCAGTGGAATGTGGCCTGTATTTATCTCTGGGAAGGACACAGAGAGATAATATTTCCCCTTCCATGTATAAACACCTGTCTGTCATACACGCAACCAAGTTTCAAAGTAAATGCTCATCGCCACACATAACGTCAATCCGAACATCAATGGAAACTGACCAGACATAAGATTGGGCTTCACGGGGACAGAAAATAAAGTCAAAGGATGTGCACTTTTCCAAATTTGACGAAGAAGTGACTTTAAATTAAAATACCCTTAATACCTAAAATAAATCTGCTGTTGCATTTGCAATTTTATTGTATGTTATTTTCTAGATATGTAGGTAAATGGAAAAATGCATGACATATAATAATTACAAAACGCTTCCAACTGCTTACAAAAGCTCTGAGCGATTGAGGCCCAGGAATGCAGAAAAGAGCCCCCCTAAATTATCAAAGAAGCCATGTAATTTCTCAACACATCTATGATACAGTGTTTAATATAAAACAATTCAGAGTGTTATTTTAAGGCAGGTGAACTTGAAAAGTAGACCCAGTCCACCCCCGCTACCACCACCCCCCCCCCCCTCCCACCCCCCCCCCCCCCCCCATTTTTAAAATTTTTATTCCCCTCATGTCAATCATGATCACAAAAGGTGTGGAAGATCAACTTGTTTTTGTCTCTTTTCCTCACCTTTCCTTGTTGGTATTACCCCTAGCATTAATCACAACACTCCAAGGGGGCTGCATGAAACACACCTGTGTAATGCTGGGTCAGCATTCATACTACATGTACCATTTTCAGATCGAAGCAGTTATTGTTAAAGAGTTTTTTATGAAACAAAGATAAATAAACAATATGATTTACAGTTCTAACATTCAAGACAATGCTTTATCTCACTATGGTTTCACATTTTTGCAAATTATGCAATTATATCACTGTTGAAACAAGTTTAGCAATAAAGTTTGTCTTTGCGAACCAAAGAACACTGCTCAGACATTATGGACAATGCCCTCACCATGATGTCACAGCCTGCACATTACGCAATTATACTTTGATTATGAAAATAGTATAATATTGCTGATTTAACATTTTGATATCATGATATCATGAGTGAAAATTATTGACTGCGGAACATACTTTAAATTGGAAATGGGTAAACTCCATCCATGATTTTATGTTTTCATTTGACTTCAATACTATAATAGAATCTATGTCATGGCTTGGATCGCACAATGGCAAACTAATGCAAAATAAAATATTCTTTTGTTGAAAAAACATTTTCTTGTTTTGGGACTGACCAACCATTGACAACTCTTTGCTTTTATTTTTTCAAAGTCCGACTGGGCCATCTTGCGAAAAATTGATTTCAATTGTACGAGAAAAAAAAATCAATGTTAACATGTCTTGGAGAATATAGAATCCACACATTTTACACCCTACATTCTGGTGTCGAAGTCATTATACTTCTGTGAAAATACAACAACACATATTATAGTTCAATCTATTCCTATCAAATATCATTCTCATGCATACAAACAAAGTGGTAGGCAATTTGCACAAAACTTGCAAAGGACAAAAAGGGACAATTACATGAAACCATAAAAAGACAAAGGTGTGATTCTTGTATCACAAAGGTAACATGCCATACATTACATAAAATTGGCCTAATTATGTGAAAATGACTTGGAATGGGAAACATATCAATGGTGCTAATGTCCATGAGATTTACAGAAAAAATAAACAATTTTCACGATATTGTAAGAACTGTCAGTCCGCCTTCTCTCACTATCATCTCAAATAGACTTTGAATGGAACTACATGTACGCTAGTGTTGTTCTAGGACCAGGCCCCTTATTCATAAAAACCTACTAGCTTAGTTCCTTGCTAAGTGTTTTTTAAATGTGCAGTTTATAAAGCACCAGACAGCTTTCTGAGTGCCCAACTAGGGTCAGCTGGGTAAGCCTTACGTACCCATTAAGTTAGCCCTATTTAGAAACTAAAAGATCTTGTGTTTAAAGGAACTAAAGAATACAACGTACTTTGGCACTTATTCCATAGTTGATGACATGTAAAATAGGTCTGCCGAAAAAAAAACTCCATGAAAATAAACATAGTAATGATTTTAGACAAATTTTCTGATGCCAAATCTCACCCACATTTAGGGTCCAGAATCGGCAGCGTGATTGACAATTCATTGGCTTACGTCATCTACAGAATTTAGTTCATTAGTCCGTTCTTTAGATGACGTCAAATTTTGGCGATTTAAAAGGGGCGTTCCCAGGGCAATTAGATTTAAATTACCCCAAAATTTATTGATTTCATGGAAAATGACTGCCAAATTCTTTTTCTTGAGGAAAAATTACGTATAGAGAGCCTAATTGTGAAAATTAGGCCATCTAGACGCTGTAGTTCCTTTAATTCTTAGCCATATTCTCCAAAATAGACTTAGCAGGGAACTAAAGCTAGCAGGCTTTCATGAATATGGGCCTTGGTTGCCATGGAACTATTCACTAGGCCCCCATTGCAGAAAGAGTAACAATCGATTGTAAAGTTACAATTAATTGCAAGACAGAAAATGTGCATATTTGAACCTATCACATTTGTGCATTTGGTCACATGATCTGATTTGCAATTAACTGCAACTTTACAACCAATTGCAACTCTTTCTGCAACAGGGCCTCGGTATGGTATGGAGAACAGTTGTTAGGACGACTGCGAAGACTTCTCATTGCTAACTTTTCTCTATTATCCTAGCATGAAACTAAAGCTAGCGGGGTTTCAAGAATAGAGGCGGGGCCCCCGCAGTCTCAGGAAAATACTTAAAAATCAGTGTGTGTCCACATTTACTACATTAGCACAACAATAGGAGTCATGAAATGAAGACGAAAACAACAATCCTTCTCATAATGGAGGCCCACGTAAAGGAGGCCCACGTGAAGAGTGTGTGACCTCCCTCGTAATACTAATACAACTTTATCACAATCAACTATGTAGTGAACAGGCAACAAGAATAACAATACTTTGATTGGCTATACAGCGACAACAATGTGTGGTTCCTTGAGGTGTTAACAAGTTTTCTTTTTTAAAGAGTGGATTATCGTATCCAATCTATGTATACATCAGGTACAGCTTGATACAGAAACTTATCACACCTACTAGTCTTTAAACCCGCACTTTAGGATGATTTTAATTCCAAGGCTGCAACAAAAACGTATCATACACCTGAACATTATCTCATAGAGAAATATGAATCACTACAAAACATTATTAAACAGAAACTTATTTTCATATAAATTTCAGATAGATTTATTATATTCATTAGACTTCAGGATTTATGGTACTAATTTTAGGAATTTTTTTTCTTCATATAATCAGCTATCCTTGATTAAGTTGAAATCATTTTAATGAACAGTGTATTAAACATGAGCTGCAACAACTTCAGACTACATTACACATGTACATTGCAAAGAAAATCACTTAGTTGACTGTAGTCAAGCCTCGACACTATCTTTTGTCTGAACTGGCCCTTTCACACTACAAATCATAATTGTTTAGGTTACAGTACTTGCCAGCTTTAAAACTTCTAGATAAGATTTACAAGCAAGATCCTAGTTGAAGAATTATTTAGTTGTCCAACCGGGTTATCAAACTAGACCATTTACACAATTTTACTTGCCTGACATACATTTTGATTTTCCCTGGGGCAATGAATCTACCTCAGAGTTTGATTAATTCTGAAGTTATTACAAAGAAATAATTTAGTTGAGTAAAGAAAGTAATATTGTATTATATTAGATGAAAAACTATCAACTATTGCAATGACTCAGCATTCCCCTTTTAAAGTTTAACACAGACAGTGAATGATGTCCATTTGCCACAAATAAAGAGAACCTATTTTTGTTTAAAAAAAAGGAGAAGAGAAGAAAGGGAAAGGGGGAAAGAGAGGCAGGCATAGTGAATGCACAAACATTTTAGAAGGACTAAAGATAGAAGGCCATCTGTGTGTTCCCAGAGCTCAGAAAATAAGTTATTACGTAGCCAGGCAAATGTGGGGATTCTTGTCTGTATAACAATACATGTTACATGTAACACAGGAACAAATGCAGTATGGGTAATTACTCAGAGCATTGAAGACCAGAAAAGAAGTCGGGGGCAATTCAATTTTCTATCCATATCCCCCGGTATACAAGTGCCTTCATAACAAAAGGTAGCATGTTCCTAGTTGTGTTGAGGGTATGCAATAATAATAATAAAGTTACCGGTCTGAAGGAAGCCATTCCATTTCTTCGAAAGAACCAAACAATTCATGAGTTGGAGCTGAAAATAATTCTTCCGCCCCCCAAAAGGACAACTCACCAACCCAGATAATGGAAGATTGCTATTTACGATTTCTTTGCCAAACCTTGCCATAACAACACATAAAACAAACATACACAAATTAGAACAGACACCTACCTATGTCTCTGCATAGCAACTGGCTACAAGTACAAGAATAAGAATAAGATTCATAAAATTCATACAATATTTGTTATTTTACCCAGAAAAATAAAAGGGTAGGGGGTGGGAGAGGGGAAATGGTCAGAACTGCCAACATTGACAAGACTACTTCAGGGAGATTTCAAACAGCAATCGGTGAGATAATTATGATACATACATTACAATGGGAGAAATATTTCTGCAAGATACTGTCACATATCAACGGACAGCTCAAACAGACGCCTGACTGATAACAAATTTGCGAAAACAAATTGTCTGGTGGTGAAAATGTCTCCATTTTATACATAAAACTTCTGCTGGATAAAACAACGGACATTACCTGACAAGAAACACATACAAACGGAGACGAACGGATTTAAAGTTTTGCTCTCTGTCAGATGTCCGACAATTAAATAAAATTTTTATCAATTCATGTTAACATTTTAACATGGGAGAAGGGTTGAAAAGATATCTCACTTTCCTAGGTCCTGGCTTTCATTTGGGTCAGGACCCACCTTATGTGGTTCCCAAAATTAAATGCAGACCTAATTTTATCGGTTCATACTCTCTGTGTGATGACCTATTATATCCCACATGAGGTCTATCGAGGTACATTATTTAATCATGAGACAATCTTTTGTCAAAAGCCACATGTGTTTTCTTCACATCAGCATGAACAGCGTGTGATAATGCTGTTATCCGATCCGGGAACGATCCGATTTCCCGGCGATAATCGCTTTTGAGCCGGATCCGAGACGGATCCGAGAAATAAAATTTTCTCGGTAGAAAATATCGGAAGATTTTGCCGACCCATTTTCTCCAGTAATTATTGAAAATGTGTATGTTTGACAGTCCATTAAGTAGTGTAATTTAAATAAAGAATGGGGGAATCAATATTGTTTACTTTATGAGTGGTTATTTTGGAGAAATTCTTGGTTCATTAATTCGTTTCGCAGTCGAAAATTGAACAGGATGCGCAAAATTGCTAGTCATTTGAACGATATTGCCGACGGAAATGCACACAAAGTTAGGCCGACACTCTCGGGGAGACTTCAGATGTATATCTGTATGATCGAGCTGATCAGCCAGTGCATTCTAAAAGTGGCTCAAAATACGTATTTTGGTTATTTGCACCATGTTTAAATGTTTTGATATTCTACTTACATGATTGCATGGCGTTTAAAAGCTGAACAGAAAAAAACTGAGCCCCAAAGCAATGCAAACAACTACTAAAAAAAATCGGTAAATAACAACTACATGTATAATACATAACAGATCGCGGATGAATCCGGCGTATGAAACAAAGACCCGTACACGAGCGAATATGCGTGAAACATGCCAGCAGTGCAGCGGCCCGAAAACTTGCTGCCACAGGTACCGTAACTACTTCAACCTTCCCTCACGAACGTGCTTTGGAAATTTATCGATATATTCAGCCCAGTTTTTCATTGTTTTGGGGGTATTTTTTAAAATCTGTTCAGCTTTCAAATGCAATGTTATCATGTAAGTAGACTACCAAAATTGTTTTGATCACAAAAAGGCTAATTTATAGCCACTTTTTGAAGGCTCTCACCAAGAAGATCGTACATATTTTCATGTGATGTTTCCCCGTGACTGGCCGGCTGAGTTCTGTGAATGTGTGGCGCGATGCTGAACAAACGATCGATTTCTAGGCCCAATTCACTTCGGAAAAAATACTTTTCTTGCGAAACTTAGTTAATTCTGAATAGTCTGTAACTGTTTTTCTGTAAAGGTTGATATGTGCATGCCTCAAAGCGTCAACATTGTTAATATTATTGGCATATAAAACAAGAAAGATAAGTCTACAACGCTGCATTTTTTTCAGAGCAAATTGCAATATTATTTTTTTCCGAGATCCGATCCGATCCGAGAATCTCGTTAGCGATTTTGAATTCTACCGATCCGAGATCGATCCGGGATTTTTTCTTTACCTAACAGCCATTTTTACTTCACATGCATTCTCCTTTCCCTTATAATTATCTATCTTCTTTCTTTTGTTTTTTTCCCCTCAAGAACTGAACAACCTTTTTCTAACACTAGCAACATGAGCTGACAACCAAAAGAAGGTCTAAAGCAACATTTCCTGACAGCTGTTTTTGATCATATCTACAAGCCAGGTCTCCAAAAATCCTGAAAAAATAATGTTCACATATTCATTGTTTAAGATCTTTGCACAAATAAAACAATCTTTAAAAATTATTGCCTGCTAGGCAGAAATTATGTAATTCTACATTTAATTTTTAAATATATTTGCAAGATAAAAAAAACATAATCTTGTTTTAAATGCTTACCAAGCATGATATATTTTATAATCCAGAGGGAAAATGGGTCAATAATACATACGGAAACGTGCTGCACGAGCCTCGAAGGACAGAAAGTGCACTACACATGTAGCCATTATAATAACTGCTTAATATAATTGAAAAATTTGAAACTAAATAAATAAATAAACAAACAAAACAGCAGCAATAATATTATGGGACCTGGGACACATTTGGTATCGATCTTATGAGTCTTTACAAAGTTTGTTTAAACAAAGCAAGTTTATAAGCAGCTCGGTGCGATTCTCCAAAACAGTCTGTCCCTAATCAATACTATTGATTTATTCATCTGGTAATAGGGACCGTTATAGTCATCCTTAAAGGGAACTATCACGCTAAAATAATTCTCTAACATGTGAAAGAGATAATATATGGAGTCCATTCCACAAAAAAAGAAGCAGAAAACAGGTTTCAAGAAACGGTATCATCATTTCAAAACTAATCATACTACTTTGCGATCATGTATCTCTAGAAGAATACTTTTATCTCTCGTCTTGAAGCATAGGGGGCAGTTATGTTTCTATGACAATAGAACTAGTTTCTGCAGACCCATGGGTTCATGTTAGAAATATATGACTTTGGATAAAATAGTTTTGGAAACCATCTAACACATATGTTGCCTATGGTTGTTTGTTGATTTGATTAATGATAATCACTCTGTCAGAGAATTAAAGTTACTGGGCAATTCCACTATAACGGAATTACATTCAGAGACGTTTTTTGCTCATTATTTCATTCCCTGCGCAATATTCTCATGACTTAAGTAAATTTTGATACTTATATAAGTTGCACGGGTAACCAGGCTACAACATGATAGGGAAATGGTTTTATATCTTCCATGTGTTGTTGCACACTAGACCAATATGTGTGACCGTAACGGAATTACCGGAGAATGGAGTTTTTTTTTTGCTACAAGTTTGCGTTGAGTTTCTCTGAAATATAAGACACTTTGAAACTGATTTTATGTATGTTTTCTATCTTGATAAAGTCAACTTCATTTTGGAAAAAGTACGTGCATAAACAACACAATGATAAGTTCACAAATTCACTTTTTTGAAAAAAGTCCACTGTAACGGAATTACACAAATTTGTAACGGAATTACATCTCTGAAAGTTACAAGGAAAACTCAATTATTTTGCACTCAACTTTTCTTACATGCTAATGCAAACATCAAGGCTATCTAGCACTTGAATATAAACCATAATTTGACATATCTGTAAAGCAATTTTTGAACTTGTTATGTGTAAAATAAATGAAAATATGGCCAAAATACAAACAAGAATGAAATTTGAAAAAAATATTGCTAAACTCCAGCTTTATTTCGGTTTATTTTCAGCTTCATATTAGTAGGCAAGAAATTAAAAAGGATTGCATCAATTAAATGAAAGAAAAATCCTAGAAACTATGTCCACTAAAGTGTGTAACGGAATTACACAACTTGAGCAGTGGGATCAACTTTTCCACAAATCGGTACATGAACAACAACAAATTCACATTTTAGCTTCAATACTTTTCAAAAATCAATAATTTGACAATAATAACCATATTTGAAGTAAAAAATAGCAACATTTTTAAATTTTTCCTTTACTTCATGAAAAATGGTTAAATTGTGAAAAAACCCAAAGTAAAAAAAAAAAAAAAGTACCTACATTATGTGACATGCTAAAGAACTACACATCATCAATATCAAGAAACATTTAAACAATTTAAAATCACAAACAGATCAAATAATTCCACTTTCAATGCTATAAAGCCTTGTAAACTTCCTGAATATTGGAAATCTGTGTGAATGGAAATGCATTGTGAATGGGCAATTCCACTGTTACAGAATGACATATAAGTGATTTTTAGCTCTGTTTTCTTAATCATATTTAAAATTCCTTTCACTTCCACAGTTTTTACAACTTACTTTAATAACTGGCAGGGGTACTAGAGGTACAAATCTATAACACTGTAGCGTCAGGAGACCAAAATACAATCATAACGGAAAGGGGTCTTTTATTCAACACTAACTTTGTAATGATTTTCTGCAAAAGCTACCACAAAAAATTCTTCATTGGTAATAAAAACTTATCATTTAAGTTACAAACTTGAATTTGGTACATCTTTTTTCCAGAAATGATCTATTTTAACCTCTGAAATTACCTTAAGACAAACGAATGTCACTGTAACGGAATTACGCTTGTGAAATCCACCCATGAATCCACCCATGAAAATGCAATTTCTTGGTTACATTTTTCTGCGTACAGTCTATAGTAAAGAATTTGTATGCATTGTTAATTTGTATGCATTGTTAAACAATGTATGAATTGTTAAACTCTTACATAAGGACCAGAACAAATCCTGAATTTATGTGTGTGTGTAACAGAATTACAAACAAATCAAGATTTGTTGAGATTTGTTATATAAACTCTTGTTATATTCTAAAATTATTCTTTTAAAAATTCATCCTAAAGTGATCTTAATTTACTCTCAAATCAATTTAGAATGCGTTTTCATTCATTTCATGAAATACATGTACGGATATAAACATGTATGATCCAAATACAAAAAGTTGGCATGTAAAATATAAAAATCGAATTGCAAAAAATGAAAGACACCTTTAGGAATTCCCATTTGAAAATGCAAATACTTTGTACATCTTCTTTGATCTGCATACAGAAGCACACTGAACACTCAATGAATTCTGACTTTATGATAATGAACAAAACATATCTTAGCCTGTATTTTGTATAGTTTTGAATATCATGAAGCCTATATTCTGTATTTATGTTTGATTTTATATGCTTCAGTTTAATACAAATTTACATAATTAATGGTGAGTTATGAGCCCTTAACTGATCAATGATATTCAAATCTACATACAAAATTATTAATATTAAATCTCCTTGAAAGTTGAAGGTATGATTTATAAATATCTTAAAATATATCAATGTAAATTAATGTTAGAAAATAAAGTAGAACCAGTGTCATACTAATTACTGGATATTTTTTAATTTTTGTTATTGTTTTCGTTTTTCCCTTTCTAAAGTACAAACATGAATCTGCTGCATCTTCATACTTTCAGTCAAGTGGGTCTTGCTGGAAACTAATGTAATGATAGAACATTATCATCTCTATTATGTTCATGGAGAAATTAGAGTAATTATCTATCGTGTATCAATTTAGTTAAATCACCATTGATGCAATATGAAGCATGTGAGGTAATGAGTCACATAAAGCAACATTGTACAGTACATGTATGTATAATGACTTATTGTCTACATGGCTACAGTTCATGCTATTTAAAGGGTATTTCTACATTCAGAACAAGAAAAAATGTTATTTTCAGCAATATCATTCAATACCTTACAAACCATATGCATGTAATTCCGTTACGTAACGGAATTACTAATACTGTTACGCCATTTTTGGAAAAAGTAGTGACATTATTTCAGAAAATTATGTTGGAAGTTCTTAGGACTATGGTGAAGGAAGAGAATTCACAATGACATGACTAAAGTACAAGTAATAAGATATTGAGAAAAACTTAAAACGTTTTATCGTAACGGAATTACGATCAAATGTGCATAGATTAAAAAAATTTCTCAAAAAAATATGCAATGAAGTTACTGCCCATGCTTTACAATTTGTGATTGTTACAACATCGTATGGAAAATATGAGAAAATGACCAGAAACAGTCATTGAATTAAAAGATTCACTTTATTTTCACAAAATGAAGCTGATTTATGAATAAAAGGTCATAAATTTCTGTTCAATTCAAGCAGAAATATTTGAAAAACCAATCGAGCTATATACAAACGGTTTTCAGTTTCCTAAAATTCAAGTTTTCCTCTATTGATAACAGTTTGATTTAGGGAAGATTGCTCAACTTTGAGATGTGGTGTTTTTGCCTTCTCTCATACGGAATTGCCCTACTGTATCGTTAAATTCAAAATTGCGTACATGAGTGGGACACTCATGTTGCTCTTCAGCGTGTAAGCTTCAGACCGGTGTATAACATGCCATGGCCTCCATGCGAGCACTTTGAAAAGTACCCACTGGAACGACAACTCGGTCCCTTTAATAATTACAATTATAGATTGGTTCCCTTTTCACCTTCAGTCAGCTCCAAGTATACATGTTCATCCTGTTATACACTGTACATGTATTGAAGATGCTACAAAGTGTTTCTGTGGGTGAGGAAAGTGAAAAGGGGGTATGGTTTTATCACACCTGTAATTGATTGATCTGTATCTCTGCACAGAGTACGGTAATACCAAGGATGTATAAGTCTGATACTTCCTTGGCTATATGTAATACAGATTCTACATCTCCCTTTTCAAGCCTAGAATAAGAAGTTTGGCTAGTTGAAATGCAGCTCTACTGGTTAATATTCTGTTATGAAATGTTTTTCCTCCTCGTGTTATTTCCAATAATTCAAGATCAGTTCCCATACGTAAACTTGGTGACAATATCCCCTTAAAAGCGCTATACGATGCTGTGCCACTGACATGTAGGATATATACAAAATAAGAAAATATTTGATCGCTGTTGTCAGCTGAAATCAAATAATCAAATGATTATTTACTGAAGGTGAATCTGCTTAAATGATACTTAGGTTTTAATATTTTCTATTTCAAACATAAGGAAACTGACCAGGAATACATAATTTGAAAATGAGCCAAGAAAATTTGGTTTCCCCAGGATTGTTATATTTTCATCACAATAACACAAAATATGCTAGTCTCGACTCGTAAATGTAAATGGATAGAGTGCTACATGTAGTACAAAGCAAAACTTTATAATTCACAAGAAATTGATGAAAACATACATCTAAGTGATCTAACCCAATGAGGACTTAGTCCAAGATATCTCTGGCCAGGATCTATGAGAAACGTGTGTGAGACCAAAATCATATCATATCAGATGGGTTAAAAAACATTAATTTTCGCGTGCAACGTAAGTGTAATCGCTCAACAGGGTTGTACGCACACAATGGCCCTAATCTGCCCGATAAGCAAAGGCACAATGGGTTCCAAAGGGGGTGCAAGGAGGGGCCCTCAAAAACATGTATTGAGCTCACCCTCCTCTTTCTACCCCCTTTGTTCACCTGTGGGCAAAGAACAAAGGAGCAAAGAGGGGCTTTTTTCTTGAGGAATGGGCGACACAATAGTCGAGTGGGGCAGAGAAAAGAAGTTGGGAATTCAATATGAATGAAGAAAATAGGGTTTTTGCAAGATGGGCAGATTGAAGAGTATAGTTTGAGTATATGTGCAAGCAGTACTTGAGATTGCATTTAACCAGTTACCTACTGGATAATGTTATTCCCATAGACTTGGTACTTAGTTTACCATGTACTTGCAGGCTCTGGGTTAAGATGCCTTGGTTTGGCTTGCTGTAATGTCTCCTTTGGTTTGACAGGGGGACTAAAAAGCTTTGCTTGTAAATTGTGCATGTACATGTATGCTGCACAGTAGGACTGGGAATTTATCTGAATTTTCTAAAATAATTACATGCTTGTGC
Organism: Echinarachnius parma; assembly: GCA_037951105.1. NCBI lineage: Eukaryota > Metazoa > Echinodermata > Echinoidea > Clypeasteroida > Echinarachniidae > Echinarachnius > Echinarachnius parma. The sequence continues at coordinate 15,709 of JBAMJV010009875.1, read as the reverse complement.
TTACAGCTAAGCATTCATTCAAAACCTTTAGACTAGATTTGAATATTTGGCTAATTAAACCATCACCCACTGGCATCTTGTGGGCCCTCTATCAACTCCATGGGAATTGCAAAATCTGGAAGTGAACAGTTTAAAAGCAAAACAAAAATGATTTAACTATTCAAGTTCTTCTAAAAAAAAAGGTTTTATACATGAAATGCATTCTCTGATAAACACTGCAGATTGTGCATTTTTTAAATCTAAAGTTATCAATAAGGAGAGTTATTTCTGTAAATTTCAATTTCCTCAATTTCATTGGTCTCTGTACTATACTCCCTATGACTTCTCTTCTCAAAGAGTCGTCCCACTGTGCCCTTCAAGAAAACACTTTTAACCCATTCAAGACTGGTCCTGAAAATACTCAAGCTGGGGTCTAAAGAGATAATAACATACATGTAAACCAAAAGAGAATAATATTTAACAGGTTAATATTTAAATCCTGAGAGAATTTCCGATTCTACCAAAACTGTTTTCATTTCCCTGTAAAACCCGGGAGGTCATTGTATAAAACAATGGGTATTCTTCCATTTTGTATTGTCAGCATCGCTGTGTCGCCCTGTTGGGTAGTTTAGCCTGAAGTAAACTACAAGAAAATCATCTGACTTGTTCACAATATCTTATTGATTTAATTTCTCTGTAAAACCATGCATTCCATATTTTTGAGAATTTATTTAGGTAATTTGATAATAAAAACTGGGGGAATTTGACATTAGCCTGACATTTGACATTCAGCATATTAATTGTACAAAGTATTTCACACGTGTACAGAGTGAAAGTTCTGACCCTTGATGTTCATAAATTTATATTTCATAATAAAAATTTCCTTTTAAAATCATGCACATGATATGGACGTTAACAATGGAATAAGATTTCCTCTTGAGTAAAATAATTTGAAAATGTCATGGAATGGGAGGTCCCATTCTGTATTGTCTTTTGAAACGAGCGATCAAATTACATTTCGTATAGCTTGTGAACAATGCCATCCACTTTTACATCGCCCTACATGTATGCCAACAGGGGGCCAAGCAAGCTGCACTAAGGCTCTTTGTTTTATGGTTACCATGGCAGCTGGGTCAGAGATGTCACATTTTTCTCCAATAGTGTGGGCATTTGAAAATAATAACTCTTCTCCTAACAAACTGTCTTGAAACACTAGACGCGCACAATAGGTCACACATTGTGCATTGTTCGCACGAAGAACAAAAGAGAACTGCGGAGTTTCAAATCTCTGCTGAAGTTTCAAATCTAGTTTCAAATCTCTGCCGGGACCTATCATTCTAACATTCTCATGGGAAGAGAGCAACATTTTATATCCGATTTTCTCCTCTTTCTCATAAGAAATTCTACGTTCCACAGAATATATTGCTGGGGTCATGTAAGCAACCTACATGTCGAAACTCCCTTTGTTTTCTACAAAAACAATTAAACTCAGATAGTCAAACCTATCATTCTAACATTCTCATGGGAAGAGAGCAACATTTGATATCCTGCTATAAAAGATTTTCTCCTCTTTTTCATAAGAAATTCTACGTTCCACAGAATATATTGCTGGGGTCATGCAAGCAACCTACATACATGTCAAAACTCCTTATTTTGCTAAACTTGCTAATTTCTTTTCTTATTTTTTGATATGAAGAAGAAAACAAAAAAAGATACATATATATCTAAAAAGGAGCATATCATTTGAGTGGGGAAAAAAGAGAAAAGAAGAAAAGAAAAAAAAGATTGGCATAAATATTCAACATGAATGAAGCACACCGATAAACACAAAACAACAACAACAACAACTTCCATTGTTTCTGCAAAAACAATACAACTCTAGTCAAGTTTTCTTTTCTCTGTGCATTCTATATAGATCTGGTATTCATTTGTACAAGGGAATTACATGAACATAGTATAGTACATGTAAGCAAATAATTACCATTGGTGAAGGTGATGGGACAAACTACATGTAACACTTCCGAGGCGATCTGGATGTAGCTATCTTTCTGAAGCGAAGCTGAGGAAAGATAGCGTAAACATTCAGATCGCCGAGGCCAAACACTCATTTTTGGTGGTCCAGGGACCAGGGAAAGTGGACAAATGTGCTCATTTTGAACTCTGACATAATGTAGCTCTTGGTGATAATGAAAGACTTCCCAAACCAGGTTCTATACATGTCAATAAATGCAATATAATATGTAAGACAATGAAAATGGAAAGTTCACTTATATATGTCATCACCTAATCTTGACCTTGACCTAGACAAATGAAAATCCCACAAAAGAAATATCACTTAACCCCTTGCTTGCAGAACCCTTATGGGCTATGTACAAAGTCTACAGCAATGCTAGAAATTAACTTGTTGGCTTTGTGGCCCAGTCTTCAAATTCTAGAGTAGTAGCCCAAAGACTAAATATGGTGGCCCCCCAAAAAGTATTAACAATCATGTTAAATATTTGGTTGCCCATTCGGGCCAGTGGGAATTAAATATTGAATTTGGTGGTCTGACTTCAGCTGCTTAGTATGTAAGTGGTCCCGGGCCAGCAGGCCAGTGCTTATTTTGCGCATCAGCCACAGGGATTTCAGAGTCTTGAAGGGAATAGGTCAAATATGGTTGATTTGTATACAAGAAGAGGTTTGTGATTTTTGGTCAATATTGAATCTGTAGTCTGTAATTGTCAAATCTGTAGTTTTAATTAAAGGTTGAAGCATAAGGAAAAGTTTAAAGTGTAATAGACCAATCATTCGTACTTCAAAGGACCATCCAATTCGAATTGGATAAAAAGTAGACTTTAGCTTGTCTGTCATTGCAACAGCATTGACCTTAAACAAAAGAAAATCTCACAGCAGATTCTTTTTTTTTTCACGTAGGTATCATTCCAAATTGTGTAAACTTTTACAAGAATTTTCATAAACAAGTCTTTCATTACCCCAAGCAATATCCAATTCAAGTCGGATAAAAAGTAGCTCTTAGCTTGTCTGTCATTGTGACAGCATTGACCTTAACCTAAAGAAAATCTCACAGAAGAGAAAAAAAAACATAGTGCACGTACGTATCACACCAAATTGTGTAAACTTGTAAAATTTTCATACACAAGTCTTTCATTACTTCAAACAACAATCCAATTCAATTTGGAAAAAGAGTAGCCTTTAGCTTGTCTGTCCTTGCGACAGCTTTGACCTTATCCAAAAGAAAACAGTACAAAAGACAACTAAACTGTGCACTAGGTATCACTCCAAAATTGTGTAAATTAGTGTACAAGAAGTATAGTACACAAATCGTTCATTACTTCACACAACTATCTGATCCAAATTGGATAAAAAGTAGATGTTTGCTTGTCTGTCATTGCGACAGCATTGACCTTAACCTATATAGAAAACCCTACAAATTGAAAATTCTGCATACATATATTTAATAATGCATAGTCCAAATTGTGTAAACTATTGCAAGACATGAAATGTACAAATCATTCATTACTTCAAATTTGATAAAAAGCTGACTTTAGCTACTAAAGCCTTGACCTAAACCAAAACAGAATCCTACTAGGGGACCATCAAAATCCTGTCAATGCACAAGCCCAAAATCCACCACATCCACATATGACACGCATTGTCAACAACTCCACATATTAAAGATGCTCCATGCCACTTCCACTTCCTAAAGTTGAAAACTCTATTTCATTTCAGAAAATTAAATAACTAAACATTACAGGAACAAGAGCTCTGTCTCTAAAATCATGTTGATTCTATAAACCAGTTTCAGATAATGCATCTTTGATGTTAAATACATATATGATGACATAAATGGTACCCTGGGGTACCAAACGAATATCCGCCATTTTGTTTAATTAATTATTTATTTTTTAGGGCTGTACCGGGGTATAGCGTGCATGCAAGCGCGCGCTGCACTGCATGCACAACGCAATACGGTTGTGCTTTAAGTGGACACAAGAGGGCGCTACACAACGCGGTACCCCGGGGTACAACGGTACCCCGGGGTACCGCGTGTGTCATCATATTTACATGTATATGAGCAATACACTCATTTATATTTTTTTATATACCATACGTTTTCCAACAAACAAATTGTATCTCACTCTGAAGTGAAGGCAGAACTTTACTTTCTTTGAAATTAAAAAACCAACACAGTTTTGGTTACGATTGATACCACTATGACCCTCAAGGAACAGAGATTTTGATATGCCCAAACAAGTACAAGGCAATATTATTATGTTCCCATATGAAAGAGATAGCTGCCAGCATTACTATTTTTATACAAAGGGCTACATTGATCGATGTCTGAAGCAGCCAGAAAAAGAGCCCTTGTATATTCCTATAGAGATCAATGCAAAACAAAAAGAGTGTGTTATATTTGCATGCAGGATTGCAGGCGAACTTGAAAAGTAACCACCATAAAATAAATTAAATTTTGTCCGTGGTTGCCATCTTTACTTTAGGGTGCCTGTCACATATCACTGGAGAGCACAAACCGACGCCAAACGGACAAAAAACTGCAAAAACAAATTATTTGGTGGTGAAAGTTGTCTCCATTGCAGTATGCACAAAACTTTCCACCGGTTAAAGCAACGGACATTGCCCGACAAGAAACGCATACAAACAGAGATGATCAGATTGACAGTTTTGCTCTCCGCCGGGCGTCTGTTAAACAGTTAACGCTATATGGTGATATGTGACACAGGCTTAAAGGCTATTTGATTGTCTGGTCAACAGCACAACCAGAGTCCTGAGCATGATGGCACTAGGTTTGGGCATTGGATGAGACGTCTTCTTCAATATGACAATCAAAAAGCCCTTATTAATATGTAACACATATAAGAGAACTAAACCCCAGATATCTTCATTAGGATTCATAGGAAATTGTATGCTACCTGTGAGGCTGTGAGTAAATCCAAATTGTATTGAAAATGGTTAAAATGACATGGCAACACCCTTTCTTGTTCCCAAATTGGACTGCTCTCAAGCCCAAGGTGTCATCCAAGCATTTTTGTTTGTATTAAAGTGAACCTAGCAGGTAGAAGAAAGTACTTTCTTATACCTCCTTGGTGAAACTGACCAAATCAGAAGGAATCCAACTCACATAAACATCAAACTGGTTGATAATTTGCTTTGTTTAGATAGTTTCCCTAATTGGACAGTTCTAGATGGTACAAGGTATAATCTCAGCTACTCTTTGTAGAAAAAGTGAAACTGACCAAATTACAAGGATTCCAACTCAAGAAAATATCAAACTTGTTAATAGAAATAAAAGTCAAGGCAAGTAGGCAATGCCTCATGTTTTGGTTGCTCCACAAATGGGACTTTTCTGAGGCAAAAGGTGTAATCGCAGCTTCTCTTTGTACATTGTACACATTATTATTATAAATGAAACTGACTAAATCACAAGGATTCCAGCTCAAGAAATTAACAAACTGGTTAAAAATAAATATTGTGGCAACACCTTTTCTTTGTGGTTGGACATGCACATAGTGTAATTCCATCTTTTCTTTGTGAATTTAACTGCCCAAACTGCAAGGACTTCCAGATCCAGAGAATATGAAGTTTGAACTCTTGGCAGTGGTCATTCTTAGCCGTTGGTCATACTGTGGTCACTGCGGGAAGCTTATAATACCATAGCCTACATGTAGTCCTACTAAATATGCCACTCTCTTTTCCAGAGGTTTCACTTTACATATTTGATTATTTTTCTTCAACTTTCCCACTATATCAGTCTCCTACTCCTTCTTTTCATGTTTGTTTCTTCATGTCAAGTAAAACAAATTACATTTAGGTCTTGAGCATCTACTAATTTGAACATCTTTCAAAGAAACAGAATGTTCACATTTCTCTTTTGGAACTTTAATTTACAAAATCTGAAAAAGGACAGAATCTGCAATCTTCTTGTAGAGAGAAGTTGAAAATCTGACAAGAAAAGATACAAATTAAATTCCTCACTTTCCAAAATATCTACCCCAACCTTGGAAGCTGTCACATGTCCCTTGCGGCAAAGAGGACAAACAACAATTCAGACTGACCAATGGAAAATGGACACTCGACAGGTCTCTTAAAGACTTTAACCATCTAGAACCACAGCATGAAATGATCACTGAGATACATGTATCATGTCACACATATTGGCCCGGATTCACAAAGGAGGTTTGTACGAACCATGGTTTAAACCATGGTCTACATCTATGGAGTGCTGCTCGTAGACAAGTAAAACAATTTATAATTTCGATTGATTTGACTGTTAGTGCTTGCTAACCAGCAAATTTCACCATCTGAGAAGACAAACATGTATTTGGTGTATTTAGTAAATGTACCATCAACATTGTTAACAATCAAGGAGTTAACATTCTTTCTCCATCAGTTTACAAGTGGCACTCCATAGATGTAGACCATGGTAAACCTCCTTTGTGAATCTGGGCGATTGTGATGTTCACATTGAGGGCTAATTCATGTATAATTTGGCGGCTTATGGCCATTCCCGGAAAAGCCCAGACTCACAATTTGAAAGTGACCATTGGACGGCCCAATCACCGTTTCAAAACCACAAAAATAAACAGATCACTGAGATACCATATATGATGTCACACATGACATGTATACATTTGTATTTCGTACATTACTGTGTAGTGTATGTCATTGTGAGGGTTACTAACTTACTAACTATTCTTTGATATTTCAAACTAACCTCTGGACAGGCCCACAAATTCAACATGATCATCTCTGAACCCCCTAAGAACAAAAAGTGACTCAACGCTCTTCTCTTTCTCACCCGACAATATATGTGCATAGAAATGGTCATGCTAACTACATGTAGCAAATGCTGATAAACAAAATGGAACCCTAGATATCCCATGACACCAAGGAGATGTCACATTTAATCATGTCCTTGGTTATCTGGTTGTCTAAGGGTTAACGTGGCTATTGTGATAAGTTCCCAACTCAAACATTCCTTGCACATTCAGTGCCGATGACTAGTTCTGAAAAAAATAAATGGCAGGTAGGCCTAAAGGGATCAAAGCCTGGCTGAACATTCACACAACAACACAAATAACCCAGAAAGGCAAACAAAAGCCCCCTCTTTCTCCATTTGGTAGGTTGAGAAGAGAAAGGCGATAAGTTACCTTTTAAAAACATACTGTACATAGTCTAGAGAACACTGCATTCTGCAACCTACATGTACATGTACAAGATGATTTGCAGAACTCAATTTAAAAAATTGACTTAAGCCCTTTTTACTCTTACCCAACAATTTGATTTTACTGCATACAATGCAGAGCTATTCATGTACTGTACAGTGTATGTCTCATTTTAGACCAATGTTTTATCTAAATGGAAGGAAACTCTAGTTGACAGGGTATGACAAGCCTTTTGTATTGCGATTCGAAAGTGATTGAATCTACAATTGTGTGTATTATGCCCTACTCAAATATAACTTAAGACGAGTGTAATTATAATAATGTGACATTATCAGGGAAATGCTGAGATAATGTTAACAAAATATTTACCAATATAATGAGCAGCTTGAACAAAATACTACATGTACATGCCCATGGGGGAACATGAACAAAGAATAATAATGATCAACCATAATTGCAGCTCTAACTAAACTAAATTGATTGAGGCGCGCAATGAAAAGTTTGTTTATCCTGAAGACATTCTTTGATTGAGAGTGTGACGGAACCTATAACCATATATTATGTGAGAGTATAAACAGTTTTCTCTTCCTTAAAAGAGCTATTTGTCAGGATTTAAACACACACAATTACTACTGTTCAGTATAATGTTTAAAATCTATAGTCAAGACGAAACAATAAGATGCAATGATTGATAATGAGCCACCATAATTGCAGCTTTAAATAAACAAAACTAAATGAGTCGCTCTTTGACAAGTTTTTTTCTTCGAACATCCATGACTTAAAGTGTAAAGGAACCAATAACCAACAATTATGTGAAAGTGTAAACAGTTTTCTCCTTTAAAAAGAGAGTTTTGTCGAGATTGAAACACTCACAATAATAACTACATGTAAGTTACTAAAAGCATGCCATAACATTTATGTCTACTGACGAAACTGGCAATTACCAATGTTTGATGAAAGAGCCACTATAATTGCAGTTTTTAATTTAAAAACAATTATTTAAGGTGCTCAACTGAAGAGAAAATTTATTTGGACGAAAGAACTCTAAGTTTAATTTCTAAGACCCAAACATTACAATGTATGTGAAAGACTTTATTTTTTTACTAAAAAGAGCTCTTTATCATGATTTCAAGTACCTTTCCAATTATTAATAACACTTTCAATACAAAATCAAATATAATGTTCCTTGAACACTACAATGACTTTAGAGGACAATACACCATTCAAAGTGTATATATCTACAGAGTAAATTGCAAATACTTTACAAACTGGTTTGCCAGTTTTGCTCTGATTATATTTACACTGCACTGGACAAGATAAAACATAATTTCTGTCAACATTATCAACACATTTTTCAAGGCCATTGGTTCCTTTTACAAGAGGTGTTTGTGATGAAAAAATGTGATCCAGGAGAATAAAAGGAATCCCAATTTATGCTGACGAGAAAATCCATTAGTGATTCCTCTGGTGTAAGTTGAAAGGATAAGGGTCAGATCAATTAGTAGCCAGTTCACTTTCTTGCGATATCAAACACTATTGTAATATTTAGGAGGTCAGAGGAACTCATTAATAGCAACAATCACAAAAACTGAAGGTATTTGCAAGGGCAAGCAAATCAGTGGTGATGGAAAAGAGAGAAATGAGTATCTTGATGAGATTTATAAATAAGGAACTCATTTGAATTGTTAAAATGTCACATTTTGCTCGGAAAAGGAGAGGAAGTTTGCTTCAAGATTAAAAAGGTTAATATATTTCTTTCAATATCAACCATCATAGTGAATATGAAGAAGAAATCATGAACATTGTTACGATCACAGTTTTATAAGGAGTTACTAATAAGGACCATTATAAGAGGATGAAATACAAAACGTATAATATGAAATGTGAGGAACTCATTTTAAAAATTGTGCAGTTCACTAGTAAATCAGGAGAAATAAAAGGAAGTGGGTTGACTGCAACCAGGGTTCAATATATAGCAAGCCTCCACACTAACTTTTTGTCTCTACCGTTCAGGCAAGTAGAATAAATTTTCAAATTTTACTTGCACAAAAAGAAATTATACTTGCCCGCTTACTTCTAGATGAGATTTACACCTTGTGAATAAAAGGAAGTTGGAAGTTTCACAAAATTGGTAGTAGCCTGATTGGGCAACCAAACTAGACCATTTATGACATTTTACTTGCCCAACATCATTTTTTACTTGCCCCGGGCAAAAGGGCAAGTGCTAGTGTCGAGCCCTGAATATAAGCACTGGCCCCTTCGCCCAGGGTCACCAAAAATAAGCTTTGGGCCACCAAATTTCTCTAACCAAAATGAAGAGACATTTCAATGTCTTTCTTTGCTTTGGGGTGCTTAGGGTGCTACCAACATTTTATATATTGTTATTACTTGCCCAACAGACAAGTGTTGGAAAAGAGCTAATATCTAGCTTTGGATGCAAGGGGAATTGAGGAGCTGATTTGCATAAAAGATGAGTTTCAGAACTTAGCAGCAAATTTTGCAACTGGTTCATTACCTTGTTCTTGAGCAATAAACGTTAGGGAATGAGTCTTTTATCTCCATGGAGATCTATTAAAGGTGCGGTAACTACAATGCTATCTATCTTTGTGTGCGATTGTTATGGTCGCACAAGTGAACCATTAGGACAATATAACCAATCTTGGTAGCCTATGTATTGGCTTAGTTTTGAAACTTTGGAATCATTAAAATTTTATGGGCACTAAAGGACAAGTTTAATGACTCCTAACTCTTGTTTTATTGTTCTCGGTCTCCATAACTCAGCAATCCAGTTCAGTGATTATGTGTTGTAGCTGCTATTTTATGACTGAAATCCTCTTTGTTCCTACTCCCTGCCGATTGATATATTTGGACTAAGCCTGGGTCGGAACGGTCGGAATACCGGAATCCGTCCGGTGTGTGCGTGTTCCGGTTTTGTTTTCTCCATTCCGGTATTCCGATGAAAATCGCGGAAAACCTCTTTTTCCTCAAATATTCATATTTTGTAGTAGAAAACTATCAGAAGAAAACAAATGACAAAAAAGTACAAGAAAGACGATGTCGAATGCAACTTACAACGACAAGAAATCCGCTGCGTTTATTATGAAAGCTGATCTAGCGAGTACTACGATCGACTAGGCTAGCTACCCCGGCGCGCCCCGCACATTCATGCAGCTGCTATCAGTCAGAGCTCGCCGTATATATGTCATCGCAAACGTTTCTCAAACGTTGACATCCAGTTCGCCCTCTATCGGTACTAATGCGAGATCAATCCACCGGGAATTGGGGAATCCCCAGCGGATGGATCTCGTGTAAGAAAATAAGACTCGAAAACCTGCACGCAAAGTATACAAGTGTTAGTGTTGACTTATTCGTGTCGTTGTACTAGCCAGTTCATGCAGTTTCGAGCGAGTTAGAAAATGTTCGAGATATAATCAGCGCATTTTTGTTGTTGCTGTTTTTGCAGGTAATTGTTCTCGTATTTATTTTAAAAGCATAAGTAAAATAAGAGACATTTTCGTTCCTTTTCGGCACTTTTTAAGAGTGCAACTTGCAAGGTCAAGGCAGGCAGTTGAGTTGGCCTGTCTCGCAGCGCGGGGCCTGCCTGCGCTGCCGAAACTATGGCAGACCTTCTAGTGCGTGTTCGTTCATTCATTGGCAGGTTTTTTTAATCGGAATACCGGATTCCGACCGGCACAACAACGGCGGATTCCGGAACAAAAAAATTCCGACATGACTCAGGCTTAATTTGGACACTTCACAGTTCACACTGTAATAATGGGTAATAAGTAATAACACCCCCTTTCAAATGCTGAGTAACTGGTGTCAAGGTTAGGTATCATCATACATGATGTACTATTTGGGTTTAATACTTGCCATTACTCTTCAATCAAGCTCTATCTTAAAGGGACTTAGTAACATTGTCCAAATCCTCAAAATAATTTTTTCATTCTAGCGGTTCCCTCATACCTTGTTGTATTCGTATTAACAATAAAATCATGGGACAGGTTTTGGTTTTTCAAATTTCCCTTTCGTTACAAAGATATGTACGATCGAAGTATTCAGATAAGAAAAACTCCGGGCGCTTCTGTGTACAAAGTGAGTGCAGTGAGTTATTGAATATCCCTTTGCATTTTTGCTCATTACTTGGCCATGCAATGTACATTTGACTTGAAATTTTCACACAATACCCTGTGGACATATGAGATAAAAATAATATACATTGCATCAACCATTCATCACTTTTTGCACATGTCAACAAAGTTACTAGATCCCTTTAATACATGTATGCATGCAAGTGGTTTCAATTCTGTTTTGTACAATTTGAGCATGCTGATAGTGTTGATATCCAAAAACAAACATAATGGAACATTATGACAAGGAATGAAAGAAACAAGACTGTAATCCACCGACCTGTCAAACAACAACCAAGCCCAAGCCTTGGACTTGCTAGCCTGAAATACCCAATGATCACAATAGCGATCCATATACTCAGGCTTGCGGCATCAACGATAGCAATCCCTTACAATGCGATAAAAAACTATTTTAATTAAAATTTCTTCTCGTTTCTTTTACTGATGTTCAAAAAAGTGGTTGCCATAGTGGATCTAACGGCATGCTCTACCAAAGCGTGCCCACGACGTGGCATGCATGAACCCATGCTCTATGCAATTTGTATAGAACATCAGTTGTTTTAGTCATGCATGCCAAGTCATGGGCACACTTTCGTAGAGAATGCCCATTTTGTTCAATCTGGCTTCATTAGTACATTCTTACTTCATTCTGTACACATTATCATTGCTAACATTATTAATCATTAGTTATATATTTCCACACTGTCTATCATACTTACTTCTCCCGTGAAAGAGTACTTTGCTCTAAGAATCTTGCGATACAGTCTTGTTCTGTTGTCATCGTCAAACGGCATACGTCCACTCAACAGAATGAATGCAACTACCCCTATCGCCCACAGATCCACAGTCTGATTGTAAGGCTTGCGAAGCAGAATCTCCGGAGCGATATACTCCGGCGTTCCGCAAATTGTTCTCATCATGTTGTTCTCCGGCGCATCCACCGTTTTACGGTAGCTCGCGAGTCCGAAGTCCGTGATCATGATCTTGGACTCGTTTCCCGGATGATAGTACAAGAGGTTTTCCGGTTTGAGATCACGGTGAGTTATCCCGAGTCCGTGTAGGTAGCGCAACGCGTCCAGCACCATCGCCAAGACGCAGGTTGCATCACGCTCGGTGAAGTGCCCCCGCGTAACGATCCTGTCGAACAGTTCCCCGCCAGTCGCGAGTTCCATGATCATGTAGACCCTGTCCTTTCCATCATACACCTCCAGGAGCTGTATAATGTTGGCGTGTCGGACCCTGCGAAGGATGTTAAGTTCCGCTTCCCAGAATTGTTTCCCGTCTCGTTTCTTCTCGACCATCTTGATGGCATAGGGCTGCTTCGTGGAGCGATGCTCCACGCGCACCACCCTGCTGTAAGTTCCAGTCCCGATAAGGGCCTTGATGTCATACTTGGCGTTGACTCTCGGATCGAACTTGACCTTCCAGCGAGCACGCTTCTGTGATTTATTATCGCCATTGTTGGTGCGATTGTAGTGGGTCGTCTTGGCCGGGTTGTACGCCACCCCGCCCGTCTCCACTGTCTTCACCCAGTCGATGTGTTTGTCAACAATCGGGGAGTCGGGAGCTAACTTTGTGCTCCCGCACCCCATGGCACTCTCTCACGATCTCCTCCAGTTTTACGGCATGGTTTCCTCATCACTCCAAAGAGACCCTACCACCAACATCAAGTTGAAAAACATGTATTTTATCCTCGAAACATAGTTATGTCCGTAAACAAAATTAAGATAAGATCCATAATGGGTGCGATTTCACTTCGCGAACGCATAGAAACCAACACCTTCTCCGTTTATAGGCCCATCAATAAAGACGTATACTACACAATGGCACCTGTACACAATAGCACCACTTACTAGCGTGCATATAGGGGCTGGACTGTGCACCCCTATGTACCCTATATTTCGACCAATGAGCGCTCAAAAATGCTTGCGTACACAACTCTTTTCAGGAGTTCTTGAAAAGAGCCAGCCCCAAGGTTTATAATATGCAAATAACAATGAGTAAACACATTCTTCCGAGTGTCTCGTTATCCTACTTTTTACCTCGCTGGACCAAGCAAAGAAACATATTGTAGGTTGTGGCGGAATATAATTATGGTAACTTCAAGTTTTCGCAATGTATCTTATTTAACAGCAAAGTTTATTCCTGAATTAAAGCCATTTCGGGTTTGATGTTGTGTTTTATAAAACAACAATCTATTGTGCTCTTGGTAGTATTTTCTCTTCGTATAGTTAGGGTTTTAATTAAAACCACATCGGTCTATTGTTAGGTAAATTTCCCTCTCCTTTTCTAGAGACTAGAGAGTATTGCGGTGTCTATTTACACTCTCCTTTTAGAGAAAGTGTTTATTGGGTGTAACTATTATAATACTTTCGTCCTTGTCTCCCTAAAAACTAAGCGACAAACAAACATCCAAATTCATTCAGTTGAATATGAAAGGTAACATTACATGCTTTTATTTTGTTTGATTTAGTCACATTTTGTAGGCTGAATTATGAACAAGATATGAAGTATATTATGAATAAGGCTTATTGTTTTGTCACCAAGCCCGATGTTATGACAGATCTTTGCTTGAACTTAGCATGAAAGATGGGGCACGTTGGTATACCGTCGGAAAAACAACAACACGAACAAAAAACCCACAAACAAACACACACACAAACAAACAAACACACACAAAAATAACTAACGAACAACATACTAACAAACAAACAACAAATGAACAAATACAAAAGCAAACTCATGAATAAAACTAAAGTATCAACCAAAATTATGATGAAAACAACCAAACTCAACTTATAATAATTCAATTTGATAAATACCTGTATCTATAGTATCTATAGGCTAGTATTATTGTATTGGGGAAAAATTAATGTACGAGCGTACATGTTTTGCTGTATTATATTTGTTGTCTTTGATTGTTTACATATATTTTTTGTTCAAATGGTAAGTAACCCGGCATCATTAAACACCACATCCCCTGGGAAATAGCACATTCCACTAAAAAAACGTTCTTAGATTGTTCAGACTTTATTGAAATACTTTTGAAATACCGATTTAGTAAATTAAATTTATGATTTCAAAGTACAAATACACAATTTCTTATTTCTTTCTCATTTCCAGTTGTTTACTGATTACCATCTCTCAGATTTCAAAATCATACTTGTGTTATCTTAATACTATTTGATTTTGGTTCGTTTGTGTACGTTTTATTATGTGCGTGACAATGTTGTATGTTTTTTTTTCTTCAAATTGTATTATATTGACCGATTAGTTTTAACCATGGCTAACTCATTGAGCATTAAAAGTTCACTCCTGGTTTCGAATCCTTTTTCTTTTTAGATGTTCATGTTTATTGGTTACAGTATACGTCAAAATAAACTAACCCCCCTAACGCGAGTAACGTTTTCAAAACGTTAATTATATTTCTAACGTTTTGAAAACGTTACTCGCGTTAGGAAGTTCCCTAACGCGTTAGGATGATTCCTAACGCGTTAGAAAAATCCCTAACGCGTTAGGAAGTTCCCTAACGCGTTAGGAAGATCCCTAACGCGTTAGGAAGTTACCTAACGCGTTAGAAAAATCCCTACCGCGTTAGAAAGTTTCCTAACGCGTTATAATTTTTCCGAGTGCGCCAGCAATGTCCCAAACGGTAATTTAAATAAAGACAATGTTTCAGATTGATTCTAAGTCATTTTCTCAGTTTGATCAGTTTGATTGCATGTTCTTATTTTGCAATGATGAACGCAATGTTTGAGATTTATTTTGTCATTTTCTCGTAGCGCACATTGTTACTTTGTCCGCTAATATTGAGATCTATTCATTACCTTTTCCAGACAAGTTTAGTTTAGTTTTCATCAGCAATTAGTTTGATTGCGTGTTCTTATTTTTAACGCGATGTTTGAGATTTATTTTGTATCATTTTCTCGTAGCGCACATTGTTACTTTGTCCGCTAATATTAAGATCTATTCATTACCTTTTCCAGAGAAGTTTCGTTTCGTTTTCATCAGCAATTAGTTTGATTGCGTGTTCTTATTTTTAACGCGATGTTTGAGATTTATTTTGTGTCATTTTCTCGTAGCGCACATTGTTACTTTGTCCGCTAATATTGAGATCTATTCATTACCTTTTCCAGACAAGTTTAGTTTAGTTTTCATCAGCAATTAGTTTGATTGCGTGTTCTTATTTTTAACGCGATGTTTGAGATTTATTTTGTGTCATTTTCTCGTAGCGCACATTGTTACTTTGTCCGCTAATATTGAGATCTATTCATTACCTTTTCCAGACAACTTTCGTTTCGTTTTCATCAGCAATTAGTTTGATTGCGTGTTCTTATTTTTAACGCGATGTTTGAGATTTATTTTGAGTCATTTTCTCGTAGCGCACATTGTTACTTTGTCCGCTAATATTAAGAT